>OX393555.1:73902306-74149806 GCA_947650365.1 Chamaelirium japonicum
CTTGATTTTTTGTGAGCATAATCATCTTGACTTAGATAGCACGTCCACAAAAAATTAGCACATTCTAAAGCCTCCAAGAACATCAAAACTAAAAGGCTTTATCAATCATCCATTTTAATCATTAATTTGAAGAGGACATTTAACCAGTCTAGAGGCTTTAGAATGTGCTAATTTTTTGTAGGTGTGTTATCTAAGACAAGATGATTATGCTCACAAAAAATCAAGAAATTCTGAAACCTCTAACTAATGGTTTGAAAATTGGTGTAAAAAATTGAGTGCAAAAACAGTGTCCATTAAACATGACCGTATATATATAGGGGAGGGATACTCTTACTCATGGCCTCTTTCTCATATAGTTACCTATGATCCGGACCGTCCATTAGATCTCGACGTATGGTTCGGATTAGATGGGGAGTTAAAGCAATGGTGTTCGCATTAAATGCAGGCTTTTAATACGGGTTTTTAATACGGATATTTAATACGGACTCCATTGCTTTAACTCCCCATCTAATCCGAACCGTATATTGGGATCTAATGGACGGCCTGGATCATAGGTAACTATATGAGTAAGAGGCCATGAGTAAGAGTATCCCTCTCTCTCTCTCTCTCTCTCTCTATATATATATATATATATATATATATATATATATATATATATATATATATATATATATATATATTTTTATATTTATATTTATATTTATATATAGGGAAAAGGGATGCTGGACCTGAGGTGCAGTGTCGTTGTTGCACCTCAGGCATTGTTTGACCATCCTAGAAGTTTTGGAATTTGATAAAATTTGATGAGGGTGTTATCTAGGGTAAGAAGATCATCCTCATAAATTTTCATCAAATTCCAAAACTTCTAGGGGGTTCAAATGGTCAAAGCAAAATCAGCCGTCTGCAGTAACCATTAAAATCTATAGATTTTGCTTAGACTATTTGACCCCCTTAGAAGTTTTGGAATTTGATGAAAATTTGTGAGGATGATCATCTTACCCTATACAACACCCTCAACAAATTTCATCAAATTTCAAAACTTGTAGGGGGGTAAACAAGCGAGAGTTGCAGTAACGATGCTGCACCTTGGGTGCAGGCTCCCCCCCCCCCCCCCCCCCTCCTATATATATATATATATATATATATATATATATATATATATATATATATATATATATATATATATATATATATATATATATATATATATATATATATATATATATATATATATATATATATATATATATATATATATATATATAGTGTTATGCTATGGTGCGAATGATTATCATGCGGCTAATGTGCGGCCACCTCCATGGTGGCCACGTGTATTTTTTTTAAAAAAAAAATTTTTCGAAATGAACGGTCAAAAAAGTCGAGCACATTTGAAGCACTTATAGGTCTTAGAATGAGTTGATTTTTGACATGTGGCTCATCAAGGGGTAGGTGATCACCCTAGGGAAAAAAAATTTTAAAAAAAATCTACACGTGCGGTCATTCACTTGACCGCACGTTAGCCTCACGTTAATCCGCTGCACATTAGTATTTTTCTATATATATATATATATATATATATATATATATATATATATATATATATATATATGGGAAATGAGTTCCTATGACATGTCATAGGGAGTACCCTATGACATATGGTGAGTTAGTGACCCTAGAATATTTAGAATGTTCTGAATTTTTATGAGGATGATCACCCTATCTTAGATAGGACCCCTACAAAAAATCGGCTCATTCTAAAACTTCTAAAGGCATCAAATATGATTTTCAATTTAACGGTTAAAATGGATGGCCGATAAAGCTTCTAGCATTTGATGCCCCAACAAGTTTTAGAATGCTTTGATTTTTTTGTAGACATTATATCTAATGTAAGGTGATCACCCTCAAAAAAATTCAGCACATTCTAAACATTCTAGCATTACTAATTAACCATATGTCATAGGGTACTACCTATGACATGTCATAGGAACCCAGTCCTCTATATATATATATATATATAGAGAGAGAGAGAGAGAGAGGAATGGGATGCTGCCTATCAAAGCAGCGTTTTTGCTGCTTTGAGACATTATTTGACCATCCTAGAAGTTTTGGAATTTGATGAAATTTGGTGAGGGTGTTGTCTAGGGTAAGATGATCATCCTCACAAATTTTCATCAAATTCCAAAACTTCTAAGAGGGTCAAATGGTCGAAGCAAAATGCTGCAGATTTTAACGGTGACTGCAGATGACTAATTTTGCTTCGACTATTTGAACCCCCTAGAAGTTTTGGAATTTGATGAAAATTTGTGAGGATGATCATCTTACCCTAGACAACACCCTCACCAAATTTCATCAAATTCCAAAACTTCTAGGATGGTCAAACAATGTCTCAAAGCAGCAAAAAATGCTGCTTTGATAGGCAGCATCCCATTCCTCATATATATATATATATATATATTTATATATATATATATATATATATATATATATATATATTATATATATATATATATATATATATATATATATATATATATATATATATATATATATATATATATATATATATATATATATATATATATATATATATATATATAGAGAGAGAGAGAGAGAGTAGTGATACATTGCGGCCGGGTAACGTGCAGCCACCCCCTTCCGGGGTATTTTTAGAATTTTTTTTTGGCTGATTGATCACCCACCCTTGGATAGCACACGCAAAAAATTTCAGCTCGATCCAAGACTTGTAGGCCGTCCAAATGTGATCGACTTTTATCGGTCGTTCATTTTTGTCGTCATTTTGATCAATACATTTGGACGGCCTACAGGTCTTGGATCGAGCTGAAAATGATAATTGGCATATTCTTTTATCAAAAAAAAATTTATAATCATTGTTATTAAGGGTGAACCCACATTGGCCAACCCCTAACCCTGGTTAAAAATTACCACGTAGCACTTGAATTGAAGGAAAAACTGGCGATTTTGCTAGTCGGGAGGATGATGCACCCTTATCCCATAAAGGGAATAGGGAGTATTGTCCTCCCAACTAGCCAACACGCTAGTCCACGCCTATATTTAGGTGTCACGTGGTACTTTTTAATATTTTTTTTTAATGGATGGTCAATCCACTCTACTTTGATCATGATTAAGAAAAAAATTAAAAAAAAATACTTAAAACAGCCCAATCAACGACCGATAAATTTAACAGTAAACTGTAACGCACAAATATCCCTTGCTATAGTTAATGTAAAAATACCACTTGGCATATTTTTTTTAAATTTTTTTTTCATAATCATTGTTAGGAAGGGTGAACCCACCTTGATCAACCCCTAATCCTGGTTAAAAATTACCACGTGGTATTTGATTTGAAAGAAGGACTAGTATGTTAACTAGTCGGGAGGACCATGTATCATATTCCCATATATAAATTCATGAGAGAGCCCAAAAAATAATATTGGGAGTAGAGAGTAATGTATAATTATAGCCTCATTTGTGAAAGCGTGTGACACCCAAGTTGGTGTCATATGGCTGTAGCCTTTTCTTACTTCTTTTTTTTATATGTATAATGCATGCATTTAGGCATTAACATATTTATAAAAGCACATGCAACTGAAGGAAATGAGGTGGATCACATATGACCACTTCTCTCAAGGAAACAATTACATGGCCTAAAGTTTGGAAGGTGTCACACTTGAGCAAGATGGGCCCCACACTTGTTGCCTGTCATCCATCTCCCTCACCCTGTGACTCTGTGGAGAGAGGAGAAAGAGATGAAGCAGCAGCAGCAGAGTCAAAGGCAGAGGTAAGATGTAGGGCCCCCCCTCCAAGGCTACAGAGGAAGGCTTTGTCTATTCAATGGCCCATGATGTTAAGTCTTGTGGAGCTATAAGAGTCACTGAAAGAGCCCCAGAGGCAGGAAAGGAGGAAAGCAGACAGGCTATCATTTGACTCTCTCTCTCTCTCTCTCTCTCTCATCCCCTCAAAGCCATTGTCTTCTTCCAAGGGGTTGCCACCAAGCCCACAAACACAAAAGGTGGAAGTTAGCTAAAAGGGCATCGCACTGAGAGATGGGTAGGGCTCCATGCTGTGACAAGGCAAACGTGAAGAAGGGCCCTTGGTCTCCAGAGGAAGACACCAAGCTCAAGGAGTACATAGAGAAGCATGGGACTGGTGGGAATTGGATTGCCCTCCCACACAAAGCTGGTAAGAGAGATCTAGAGAGAGAGATGCCATGTCCATGTTTGTTTAATTTGTTGTGTGCATGTTGCTGATTTGTTTGGTTTGTTGACTGACAACAGGCCTGAAGAGATGTGGGAAGAGTTGCAGGCTGAGATGGCTCAACTATCTGAGGCCCAACATCAAGCACGGAGACTTCTCTGATGATGAGGACAGGATAATCTGCAGCCTCTTTGCAAGCATTGGAAGCAGGTGTGTGATACTCCTCCTCCCCCAGAATGCTCTATAATCTCCTTTCCTTTCCCTCTCTCTTCTTGTTTTGGGTAAGCTTTCTTGATCTACTGTCACCCTCTTGCGTTCTCTCTCTCTCTCTCTCTCTCTCTCTCTCTCTCTCTCTCTCTCTCTCTCTCTAGAAATTAACCAGAGAACCCAATAAAGAAAAGATCATAACCCTCTTGTGTATTTTTAGCAAATCTTGCATGGAGGGAAAGAATCTTCAAATTATGGATGTATCCCCATCTCTCTCTCTCTCTCTCTCTCTCTCTCTCTCTCTCTCTCTCTTTGGAAATTAATCAAAGAACCCAGTAACATGAGAAGACATCACAACCCTTTTGTGTATTATCAGTAAATCTTACTTGGAGGGAGAGAAACTTCTAAATATGGATGCATCTCTCTCTCTCTCTCTCTCTCTCTCTCTCTCTCTCTCTCTCTCTCTCTCTCTCACACACACACACACACCAATTGAGCCCTCTCATGACTCATACCCAATTTGAGAACTAGGTACCAAGAAGATTATGTTTCCCAAAATGACCTGAAATTCTTCCCTCACTAACTGCAGGTGGTCCATCATTGCTGCCCAATTGCCGGGAAGAACCGACAACGACATCAAGAACTACTGGAACACCAAGCTGAAGAAGAAGCTATTGGGCATCCCTCCATCCCACAGAAAACCACACCAACAGCCACAGCCGCAGCCGCAGGACCAATGCTTCTTCCTCCAATCCTCTCTTCAGAACACTGACGGCAACCCCTACAACCCCCCAAAGCCCCTGCCCACTGGCCTCGAAGGCTTCCAATTCTCCCAAGATGTACTAAGCACCCCCCACCATCTCCATCAGTACCCCATGGACGGTGGCAGCTCCTCTGACGGGAGCTGCACCCAGATCAGCTACGGGAAGGAGAGGGAGCTCGACATGGGCTTCGAGAGCTATCTCTTTGGAGAGATTGAGGAGACCCAGAAGCTCTTGCTTGGTGGTGAAGCTCCATTGGAGTACAGTTATGAGGAGATGAAGCAGCTGCTCGGCCCTAACAGTGGGTGCAACACATTGTGCTTTGAGGACCCGATCAGTGGAGGTGCAAGCAGAGGAGACATCAGCTTCAGGGCTCAGGGGAGGGTGATGTACTACTACTGACTCTAATGTAAGATCACCAGATTTTTTTAAGAAGGGTTTGGAAGGTGTTGATTGCTTTTCTTGTATCAATGGATTTCCTTATGTGATGTGATGGTTTGGTGGTGTTGGGTTCAATCTTAACAGTTCAGCATTCGAGTGAGTAATCTCAGTCAGAGAGAGACAGGAGAGAGAGAAAGAGAGAGAGAGAGGGCAGGGTTGGTTATGGGTCGGGTTTGGAACAAGTGGGTCCTATCCTGAGTCCATCCAGTTAAGAAATATCTTGTATCCACTTGAGAGGGATTCTCAAAAAAAAAATACTCATCCCGATTCGGTCTGGAGAAAAAACTCAAACCCGTTTCATTTATATTAGCCAAACTCCAAACTAGTTCCATCCCGATTGCTTTTAGACACGATCCAAAACTAGCTGGATTGGGTTTGAACTAAATAAGAGAGACAAAACATAGTGAAAACTAAATTTATTTTAACTAAAAAATAAACATAATTTACTTTTTTTTTCTTTACAAATATTTTAACGGGAAATTAGTTATTAGACCCTATGCAAGTATCGTTTAAGGTTAAGGACAATTTAGCATTAGAATCTTTTTGAAGGTTTCCTACTATGCATGGAAGAATATTTTTACACACAACCACGACAGATGCATCTCTCCCTCATATCTTTTTTACATTCAATCCGATTATTCTTTTCTTTGATCGATGATCTGATATAAAATGAGACTTGTTGGCATCTTTATTGCAAGTCGGAACATGCTATATGGATTGATCAGTCACTAAACTCCCAAAGAGCATATTCATGCAACTAATACTAATAAAAACCTTAATTGATAAATGTATATGCAATTGGTGGTCTGGGTCGAGTCCAAAGCAAAATAGGCCCAATCCCATCCAATATTTGATCGAACTGTTTCAAACAATTTCAAACCCATTAAATTCCATCTCAAACCCGCTCCAATAGAACCGAGTCGGGCAACCCGTTAAACATACTTATAATTATCATCCCAAAAGAGGACATTATTGATTCAAGTATCAAAACCAAACATGCACCTCTCTCTCTCTCTCTCTCTCTCTCTCTCTCTCTCTCTCTCTCTCTCTCTCTCTCTCTCTCTCTCTCCTTTTTTTTTTGTTTGAAGTCAGTCAAGCATTGGATTGGTGGGTAGGCTTTGGATTTTGTGAAGGTTTAGGGGTTTGGGAAATGGATTCCTTTCTGGTTTCCTTGTGAAACGTTTAAACAATGATGGGGCTTGGACTTGGTTGGTTTTATAAACTCATTGCTGCAGCGGAGGAAACGTGTCGTGTCTTCGAGAATCTATGATTTGGCACAGCCTCTCACTCGGATTCTCCTCGGTTTCCTAACAAAAAATTAGGTAGCTGCATGCTAATCCCTATGTCAGCAAACAGACCGGATGTCTGTCCACTTCCTCTTACCCTGCCACGACAGTGAATCCCTCTCAATGTTTATTATCCGCACTTATATTTAGCAAAGACATGGGTTGCTCTTAGCACAAAATGACACTAATGAAACAGAGACACGATCGGGGTTTCTTTTTCAAATTTAAGTTAGAGCTGCCTTTAATATTTTATGGACTGTATATAGCCTTACTCATTTAGTAAAGTAATGTGAAGCAATAGGTACGGTTGGGCAACAGGGTGTGTGTTGAAGATGATTGCTCGAGTGCTGACAAGCACGGATATTTCTAGTATAGAAACATTGAAGGATCGTGTGTGCATCTAATCGAGCTCAGCGAGTATTCGATCACTTTGGACTAGTTGGAGGAACAACAAAATACCGATCAAAATTAGACGTACGTGGGATATAATAGCTATTGGGGATCGAAGCTGATCTTTGTAAGAACTTTTAATTTTTCTTTTGCAATCATAAATTGGTGATTAATCATCTTATAGTAGTTTTTCATTTAATAAAATGATAGGAATCTAGACCAAATCTCCCCTCATGGTGCCGACTGCCGTGCTAGCTCTTTTCCTAGAAGTTGAAACTCCCAAGAAATGGGCCCATTGTCATGCTCTTACGGTAAAACGACGTATGCATCATCAATGAAGACATTGATTTTACCATCTTCCCACACCTGTGTACATGCTTTCACCACGAGAATGGGGGAAGCACAGGAATTTACATGTTCTTATTGAGAAATGAAATCCCACAAAAAGTGGGCTTTTATTTTGCCGGAAAGCAAGCAAACATACCAACATTGTTATGGAAAAAACATGGGAATGGGCACATTTCTCGGAATTCCAATTCCCGGGAACAGAACACTAGACCCATTTAGCAGGCTCAATCCAAGCCTACACTAGCTAACCACTGATAAACCATCAACAATATCCCGAAGGCCCGGCTAGTGAAATGCCTTACTAAAGGCACTTTCTGCCATACTAATAATGAGAATGCTTCGCATCTGCTACTTAGTTGCCTGCTAGCAAGGAGGGTGTCAGACCACTTTGAGCAACGTTGTAGGATCACATCCATCCCATCCAAGGAACTTGAAGGCACTATGGTCCACTTGGAGGAGGAGGGTGCCCAAAAATCTTCGAATTCCTTGGGATATTCTAGCAATGGGGATCATTTGGGTCCTTTGGCTAGAGAGGAACAATCGGATATTCAATGGCAAGACTTCTAGGATGAGACTACAAAGATCGGTTGTATCCATCTTCAAACTTTGAATGTTCCCTTGGGCTGAATATTTTAAGTGAGGATGCTCGGAATCTCTGTAATCGCGTTGTTAGTTGATTATGCTATTTTAATATACTGGTCGGGGGGCTACCTAACCCTCTCTCCTCAAGGTAGGGGTGTACAGGATCCAAACTAAACCGACTAAACAGACCAAACCAAACCAAACCAAATTGATCGATTTTGATCGGTTTCGACACACTCAATAGATCGGATTGGATTGGGTTTCTAAAAAACCAACAAGATTTGATCGGTTGACGGATTTGTAGATCTAAAACTGACCTAAACCGAACCGACATGTGTATACATATAGTATTTTATGAAATATACCATATGTCCTCATATACCCTTACTACTAACAACCTTTGCAATATTGTAGGACAACTCAAAATCAGTTAAAAAACTTATTTAGGCCTAATGATTTGATAACAATTATTATTTTTTAAGTTGAAACACGGTCCTAATAGAAGGAGAAAAAAAACCCAATAAAAATATGGGCTAAAGACTAAACCGACCATCCAATCCAATCCAAACCGACTTTAAGTGGATTGGATCGGAACGGTTTGGATCGGATTGAAAATCCTCAAAACCGGTCAAAGTTGGATCGGTTTGGGTTTTGCCTAAATAGCTTGGTTTTGAACCGATGCACACCCCTACAAGGAGTGGTTCTTGAACACACACACACACACACACACACACACACACATATATATATATATATATATATATATATATATATATATATATATATATATATATATATATATATATATATATATATATATATATATATATATATATATATATATATATATATATATATATATATATATATAGAGAGAGAGAGAGAGAGAGAGAGAGAAATGATAAAATGCGGCGTGCGGTGTCGCACCGCAGCCGTCTGATGCACCGCTGCGTGCATTGCACGCACCGTAGCGGTGCGTCAGACGGCTGCGGCGCGACGCCGCACGCACCGCATGCCGCATCCTAACACGCTGTGGTCGCGGAAAAAGATTCGGGTCGTCTTTATTGCGGATCACACGAGATTACAAATTTTCTTTGATCAGGAGATTGTGGGAGAGATCCTCTGGAGGGTCCCTTTGATCCGCGTCTCCACGTAGTGTTCGTGCGAGAGCTCTGAAGGGGTTGCCCAGGACAGAGGTCTTTACAAGGTGAGGGTTTTTGAGAGGCTAAGGAATTTCCACTTTTGATTTTGTCCCGTCCGTGCTTCGCGCTTTCTCGGCTAGGGAGGCTTTGGGCTTCGTTCCTCGGTCTTCGTGTCTTCCTCGATCCTTGTTCGACCTCGGCGTCCTTGATCGTCGGTTCGCGGCGTCGATCGTGTTTTTGGCGTCGGCTTTGGCTTTAGCTTTCGGCTTTGGCGTAGCTTTGGCGTGGCTCTGGCGTTTGCTTTGCTTTGGCGCTTGCGCTTGAACGTAGGCGGGTAGAGACTTGCGATGCTTTAGTTCTTCCGGACTTCGCGTCGTATCGGCTAGAACGTGCGGTGCTTTGCTCGTGACCGTCGTAGTTGCTTGGCTTTGGCACGTGCGTTGCTTTAGCGCGGGCTTTACCGGGGCGTTTGCTTTGGCTTCTTGCGTCGGCTTTGACTTTAGCTTTGACTTGATCTTCTTCTCGAACGACTGGCGTTGCTTCCTCAAGGCTTCTTTCTTCTTCCGACTCCTCGACGGTTGTGGCGTCGGCTTGGCTTTTCGGTGGGGGTAGCACCGATCTTCGTGCGACGGTTGTAGCGTCGACTTTTGTTGATGAAGACGGCGGGGGTAGCACCGGCTTTGGCACGACGGTTGTAGCGTCGGCTTTTGGTTGACGAAGGCGGCAGGGGTAGCACCGGCTTCAGGCTTTCTTCTCCCGGCTTTCTTCTACGTGCAAGGAGTTGATGCCTTTGTTGAAGACGACGGGTGTTGTCGGCTTCGATCTTCTTCTCCGGCCTTTGCTTATGGCGTCTTCGGAGCTGATGAAGATCGTTGGAGCAATCGGGTGATGACGGCTCCGGGTCTTCTTCTCCACGCTTTCTTCTTCGTGCGAGGAGTCGAAGCTTTGATCTCCGAGTGCAAGGTCTTCACGTTGATGAGGACTTGAAGGGCCAAGGACTCCCGTAGGATATGCTTGCCGTGCCTCGTGAAGCCTTCGGTCTTCAAGCGTTGGAGCTTCTTCGTAGCGCTCTTTCGTCTTCAGCTTTTCGGACCTGGCAACGGTTGTGACGTTGACTTCTTCTCCGGGCGTGTTTGGCTTGATTGGAGTTGAAGGCTTCTTTTGGAGATGGCGGGTGTAGCACCGATCTCTATGCGACGGTTGTAGCGTCGGCTTTTGTTGATGAAGACGGCGGTGGTAGCACCGATCTCCGTGCGACGATCGTAGCGTCGGCTTTGTTGGTGGAGACAGCGGGGGTAGCACCGATCTCCGCACGACGGTTGTATCGTCGGCTTTGTTGATGAAGACGGCGGGGGTAGCACCGATCTCCGCACGACGGTTGTAGCGTCGGCTTTGTTGGTGAAGACGGCGGGGGTAGCACCGATCTCCGCACGACGATTGTAGCGTCGGTTTTTGTTGACGAAGACGGCAGGGGTAGCACCGGCTTCAGGCCTTCTTCTCCAAGCTTTCTTCTTCGTGCGAGGAGTCGACGCCTTTGTTGAAGAAGACGGGTGTTGTCGGCTTCGATCTTCTTCTCCGGCCTTTGCTTATGGCTTCTTCGGAGTTGATGAAGATCGTTGGAGAAGTCGGGATGACGACGACTCCGGGTCTTCTTCTCCAAGCTTTCTTCTTCGTGCGAGGAGTCGAAGCTTTGATCTTCGAGTGCAAGGTCTTCACGTTGATGAGGACTTGAAGGGTCAAGGACTCCCGTAGGATATGCTTGCCGTTCCTCGTGAAGCCTTCGGTCTTCAAGCGTTGGAGCTCGTCTTTGCAGAGCCTTTACCTCTTCAGCTTTCGACCCCTTGTGCCTTCCCCCACCCCCTCTATTTATAGGCAAAGGGGGGAGGTTGGGAGAGATATGGCTGAAATCTTTTTGTTTCCTCCAATATCTCCCCCCATAACCATCAAGATATTGTTCCCTTATTTGGGGAAACAAACTTGATCCCCTCCTTTTTAGGTGGGGTGGTTATGGGCTAGATGTGACTCGATCTTTAAAGATCGAGTTGTTATTCTTGTTGCACTTTTGGATCGGATGGCGACGCAACGTCATCTTGTCCGTTGGATCGAGGGATCGTCGCGGATCTACGGCTATGTAGACGTCCACGCCACCTCCCCCCGCATCGAGGCGGTTTTGATTTCTTTTTTCCTTTCTTTTCTTTTTCTTTTTTTTTTTCTTTTTCTTTTTCTTTTCTTTTTCTTTTAGGGCCGGCCCCACCTCTCCATGAAGAGGGGGGCACGGTTTTCTAGAAGGGGGGGCCGGTGGGCCCCCCTCTTTGTGTCCGAGTTGCGGGTCCGGTGGGACCCGTTTGCTTTGGGTCGGGCCATGGCGCGCAAATTGAGTTCGCACGTGGGCCGAGTTCGCACGCGGGCCGTTGTGTGCGGGCCGAGTTTTGCATGCGGGTCGTTGTGTGCGGGCCGAGTTTCGCATGCGGGCCGTTGTGTGCGGGCCGAGTTTCGCATGTGGGCCGTTGTGTGCGGGCCGAGTTTCGCATGCGGGCCGTTGTGTGCGGGTCGAGTTTGCATACGGGCCGTTGTGTGCGGGCCGGGTTTCGCATGCGGGTCGGGTTCAACCCGTGGGCTAATTTCGGTGCCCACAAATGCCCCCTCAAGGTCGAGTGCGCCCGCGGGAAACGTGTAGCATTTGGCCTTGATCACGTATTGTGCGGAATTTGGGTCTTTACAAGAACCCCTGCCATTTCGTTTCCCCCATCGTTTTGCTAGCGCGGGAGACGAAAGGCTTTGGCTGCTTGGAGTTATTGAAGACGTATTCTAGGGTTTTGTTCATCTTCCTTGTTGTCGCGGACCTCCTTTGCTTCGGGGATGGCGTGAATATTGATGGCGGCCGCTGCGTGGAGTCCCAGGGCAGGTAGGCGACGGGAGCGCGAGGATGGTCGCGATGCGCCTTGGCGGAGGGTTGTTTCCTCTCTTCGGTGCGGGAGCGCAATAGTGGAAGCCGATTGTCGCGGTCGAAGGTGACGATAACGACGCGTCTGACACAGCGCGGGGAGGAGACAGAGTCGACGAGGTGCAGCCCCACTTTCTTCATGTTCTTTCGTGGTTACATCGGATATGGATGCCCACCGGATAGAGATCCCTAGATTCAAGGGATATGAGATTTACCCCGTCTCTATCCCAATAACTGATTATGGCTATATATAGGGGGTAAATGAAAAATAGATTTTCCCAACACTTTTTTTTCTCTGTTTCCCCTTTTTTTTTTTGTGGTTCGTCTCTGGTTCGCGCGAGACAGCAGCAGCAGCAGCAGGGTGGCCCGGCATGGCAGCGGCCGGGCGCGGGGCTGCGGTGGCCGGCGCGGCGGGAGGGCGCGGGCCGGAGGCGCTGGGCGTGGGGTGCGAGGCGCGAGGGCGCAGGCCGGAGGAGCGCGCGGGCTGGAGGCGCGGGGCGCGGCGCGGGGCTGGGGGCTGCGGGGTGCGGCCGGCTGCGTGGGCTGGAGGCAGGGGCGCGGGGCTGCGCGCTGCCGGAGGTGGAGGCGGAGGTGGCAGGGGCTGCGGGCCGGAGGCGTGGGCGCAGGGCTGCGCACGGGCCGGAGGTGGAGGCGGAGGCGGCCGGGGCTCGAGGCGCGAGGGCCGGAGGCAGGCTCGGCCGGAGGGCGTGGGCGCGGGCGGCCGGAGGTGGGGCTGCGGGGACCGGAGGTGAAGGAAGCCGGCAGCACCCCCCCACCCTTTTCGTGTTTTAACAGGAGAGAGGGGGTCGCGGCTTTTTGTCGTGGCCCCCTCTTTTTTTTCTCTATTCGCTCACGGGTCCGGAGGCCCTTTTTGCTTAGGTCCCCCTCTTCTTTTCTTTATTTGCCCAAGGGTCCGGAGGCGTGGGCGCAGGGCTGCGCGCGGGCCGGAGGTGGAGGCGGAGGGCTCGAGACATGGTGGTCCGGTGTGGTAGGGGGCGCGGGCCGGCAGTGGCAAGGGCCACAGCCCCCTTTGGGGGCTATGGGCTTTAACAAGGGAAGGGGGCTGTCTTCTTTGCTGCAGCCCCCTTCTCGAATTTTCTATCGCATTAAGGGGCAGCGGCTTTTTGGCTTTGAGGCGCACCGGCGAAGGCCAAGACGGCATCAGATTCAGGGCGCGCTGGCGGTGCACGTGGAACGATGCAGATGGGCGCGGTGGAAGCGAACGACGGCGTCGGCTGCTGGCGGCCGGGGTGTGGTCGGACGTGCTGGCTTGGGCTGTGAAGGCCGGAGGAGTAGCGGTGGCAATCGGGCCAGGCGCAGGTGGTGCGGCCGGCGGAACAGCGCGGGGTGCGAGCCGGGCGCAGGCGCAGCGGCAGCCGAGGTGCGGGCCGGGCACGCGCGGGGGGCGGTTGCGGCGGCCGGGTCGTGCTCGTGGCCCACGTGGGTCGGAGGCCAGCAAACCCCCCCCGGGGCTACTGGTTTTAACCGGAGAGGGGGGGGTGCAGCTTTTTGCTGTGGCCCCCTCTCGGTTTCTGCATTTTGCACAAGGGGGCTGCAGTCGTTACCCCTCTTCTTTTTTTTTTTTTTTTGTACCGGGGTCCATGAGCCGGCCATGGTTGGGGGTTTCGGTGACTGTGGGTCCCACTTCTCTGCCTTCTTTGTTTCATGGACACAGCAGCAGCGAGGTGGCTGGCTTGGGTTCCGGCACGGGGTGCAGCAGCGGTGGCTGCGGTGCAGGCGGTCGGTGGCCACGGGCGTATGAAGCAAAGGCCGGGCGGAATGTGCGCAGAGGCGACGGTCGTGACTGGCATTCTGACGAGGGCCGAGGTGCGGTTGCGGTGTCGGCAACAGTGGTGACAACAGTGACTTGTGGTGGCCAGGCTTGGCACGAGTGGTATGACAGCGACGGTGGCCGGAGGAGGGGCGCGGCCGGGGGCTGCGGTGTGCGGCCGGCGCGCGAGCCGGAGACGGGGCGCGGCCGGGGGCTGCAGGGTGCGGCCGGCGCGCGGGCTGGTGGCGCGGGAGGGCGCAGGCCGGAGGCGGGCTCGGCCGGGTTTTAGCAGGAGAGAGGGGGTGCTGCGGCTTTTTGCTGTGGCCCCCCTCTCAGTTTCCCTTTTTGCAAACAGGGACTTTCTTCTTTTTTTTTTTTTTTTTTTGACTTCTGGACTTGATCTGTTTTTTTCTTCTGGAACTGATTGTGCATCTTGATTTGACTTGGACTTTTCGTTTCCTTGCAGGACTTGTCCCTTCGAGTGCTTTCTAAAGGTCGGCTGGATCATTGAGGAGGCCTATCGCGGGAGCAGAGCGACTAGCGAGGTTGCACCTGGGCAGGCTGAGTGCGGTAGACTGGATCTTCCTCTAGACGACCATGGGTCGCTGGAGGCCTATGGAGAGAGCTTTCCTGGTGGTGACATCAGCTTGAAGGACGTCGAGACGGGCATTCTGGAGTTCGACGAGGAGCAAGACAAAGCCACTAGCGTTGACAAGGAGCAGCCTGCTTTGGTCGTCTTTTGCTTGCCGATCTTGACCTTGGTGACTGCTCCAACAACCCTTTTGGCTTCATGGAGGTCACGAAGGATGCAGTCCTTGGCTCGGGGCCCTTTTTTTTTTTTTTTTTTTTTTTTTTTTGTGCCTTGACTTGATTTGTTTGTGTCCGTATGCGTGACTGATTCGTGCTTTTCTTCATTTCTTTCTTCAGGGCAGGCCGTTAAGAGAGCTTTCCGACTTCTGGATGGATCGTCGATGCGGTCTCCCACGGGAGTACGCATCTTCGTTTCCCTTTTGCGCAAGTCTTCTGCCACCGTTACGAGAGCTTTCCGACTTCTGGATGGATCGTCGATGCGGTCTCCCACGGGAGTACGCATCTTCGTTTCCCTTTGCGCAAGTCTTCGGCCGCCGTACTTCGAAGCAGGAAGCGTGTGTCGAAGTTGGACGAGCTCATTCTCACCGATGAGGGATCTTCACGGTAGATCGTTCGACCGAGTCCGGAGTTGCCATTCAGGAGTCAGTTCCCACGGATGTTTTGGCCGCAGCTTCTTTGTCAGTTCCTGTGGCGTCATTGACAGCCGTCACGGCGATGGTTCAGGAGGCGGTTCCCGTGCTTGGGTTTTCAGGACAGGATCGCGCGCGCCTTGTCTCAGCACTCAGAGGCTTGCCAGCGAAAGTGTGGATCGCAGAGCCTTCTTTCTAAGCTTCTTTTGGAGAGTTGTGCTGGAAGTTTATCCAGATGACGCTCGCACCCTTCGAGTAGGAGGGTCTTGACGCTTTGAGTAGCTGGTGGGTTTCCTGGTGGATGGCTCCTTGTTTGAGGAGCATATGTGCACCCTTTTGGCGGATAGCTAGGCTCATTGCTTGCAACGGGCTTCACTAGAGGAGGATGCTTCCTTGGCGTTGGCAAAGGCCGAGGAAGAAGAATGTCGACTGGAGGGGCTTCACACGTTTGCTACTGCAGAATTTGTTCGGGTGCAGAAGAAGGTGGAGATTACTCGCGTGTCGCTTCGGAAGCTGGAGTTCCTCCTTGCAAAGCAGCGTGCAAAGCTGGCAACGCGTTGAACTGGTAGGGTGATCGAGAAGGCTTCTGGAGTGAATCTTGCGAGGTAGCATGCAGAGCTAGCGACGCGTCGGAAGCTGAAGGCTTCTCTACCCCTGGAGTTGCAGCGCGTGTAAGCTGCGGGAGAGCGAGCCGCTTCTCCGTCTCTAGGACTTTGACTTGCTACTCATGCGTTGCTTCAGAAGCTGGAGTCCCGTTTGGAGAAAGCTCGAGCAACCAAGAAGACTTTTGCAATGGAGCTTGCAAAGCAGCGGGAGGAGCTTACGAATCGCCGAGAGCTGGTGGTTTCTTGCCTTTCGGAGTTGCACTGCGTGGGTGCCTCGAGAGATGAGCTGTGGTAGCGCTGGAAGCTGGTGGTTTGACAGAGGCTGACGGCTTCTCGTTCCACGGAGTTGGACTTGCGTCTTTTCTGGGCTTATTTTTCTGGAATGGTGGTTTACTTTTTTTTTGTTTGGACTGAACCTTTATAGGCTGCCTACGTACCCTACTGAGAGGGATCAAGTCACACGTAGTTCCTTTATTACCTTTTTTTTTTTTTTTTTTTTTTTTGGGCAAGGGGGGTAACCTTGCGCTAGGCAAAGTACCTTTTGAGGGACTTGCCACTGGTAGGCAGAGTCGCTGCTTGTTCGCAGTTGTCATCCGCCTTCTTCGCTTCAATGTAGTTAGAAGTGAAGATCTTCTTGCCTGGAGTTTTGGTGATTGCTGGAGTTTGACTAGAGTCGATGCCTCGACGATTTGGAAGAATTTGTTCGCCAATTTTGCGGAGACGAGCTTGAGTCTTTGTCAGGCGATGTGGTATCGCAACTGAGGGTAATGAACCCATATGCTCTGTGCTTTCTTTGTTGCAGCTGGATTTTAACATCAGCTCGATGGAGTTTTGCCCCCGAGTGTTTCCTAGCTTGATTGCGAGTTGCTCGGAGTTGGTGTACTCGGAAGACTCGGTTGAGCTCGAGACATGCAACAGACCATGTAACGGTAGTGCCATCTCTTGCAAAGTGATGAAGTTGGCCTCGGAGAATGGTGACGCTGGTTCTTTTGCTGGAGTGGAAGGCGATCGTCCTGGCTTGCGAAGCCATTGAGGCGCGAGCCACAGGACTGTCACATCTTGAGCAGGCAACGGAACGTGTGGCGTTGAGCTTGATTTGGAGTTAATATGGATTTTTCGTCTTGATGCTGGTGCTCCTTTGACTTTGTGCAACGTCTGGCTGGAGAATGCCGCTAGTTTTGCAAGTGGAGTGGTTTTGTCCCTCGCAGCTGCTTTGACTTTCTGGGCTCGTGGAGCTTTTGCTGGAGGAACTTCTGCAACGGGGTCTTCGGCCTGGTGGCACTCGACGTCAGCAAGGTGTGATTCAGCCTCGTTGCAGTGCTTGCCGTTGGCGACGATGGTTCTCCCCATACTTTCGATGTTGGTGCCGCTTTCTTCATTGAGCACTTGGTGAACTTCCCTCATGCAACAAGAGACCTTGAGGTTTTGATCAACTTCAAGGAAGCGGCTGGGGAAAAACTCCTGGAGTGTCGCCAGCTCTGGGCATGTTTGCTGGAGAAGATTTTTCGGACTTGCTGGAGGTACTTTGGACGTCTTTCTTTCTGGAGCTTCACTCTTTTCCTTGAAGGTCTTTCTTTCGGGGAGTTTTCTTGTCGTCCGATCTTGCTCGTGGTTGGCCCGGCATGCTATTCTGTAGCTTGACTGTCGTGGCCTTCTCCTTCGAGGCGTCATAGCCCATGCGTTTTTATCAAGAAGATCTTCCTCGCCAGGGTGAAGAATTGGTGTTGTAATCAAAGGCTCTTCTTTGATCTGAAGGACTTGCTCTTCTGGAGGCTTTACCGATTCATCTTCTGATTCCCAGCCGGTTGGCTTGACTTCTTTTATTGGGATTGAAGGAGGCTTGGAGTAGAAGACATAGAAGTCGAACTTACCTGATGGCTGGCCTAGCAGGCTGATTTCAGGGTCTCTTTGCTCGTCTCTTGCTTTGAGCACATGCTGGGATGTAGCTTTGTTTGGAAGAGGGAGTGTTTGCACGAGAGGCGGTTGCCCCCAAGGCAGTGAGGATTTGGCCCAGGGCACTGTAGGAGCATACCGTCGTCGTCTTCTTGAAGCTGGTTTCGCCATCGATCTTTGACAGACGATGCGGAGCCTTGCTGAAGTGCGTTGTGGAGCAGTCAGTGCGGGCGGGAAGGAATCGAAAGTGATTGACGTCATATTTGACTCGACGATATCACCAGAGTCGATCTCGATCATCCCTTGCTTAGCGAGTGCCATGATCTTATCTTTGAAGACAAAGCACTTCTCGATGGGATGGCTGACCATCCGGTGGTACTTACAGAAGAGCGAATCGTTGACTCGATGTGCTTGTTCCGGCCTTTTTGGTGGCGGAAGCTCGATCATCTTTTCTTGCATCAACTGATCAAACATGGAGGAAACTTCCGAGTCTGGGAAGGGATACTCCTTAGCTTCAAGCTCCTCGAGAGTCATCCTTGGTGGCCGTTGAGGCTGAGGAGGTGGTATGGCGGCTCCTTTGCCTTTGTCCGACTTGCCACCGATCTTGAGTGGTTTGGAAGTCGAAGCGAGGTCGGTGACGTTGACTTGCTTTGATACCGTCGGTTCGTCCTCCTCTTCCACCTTCAGGAAGGCTTTGGCCTTTGAGTCCCCGTGATTTGCTAAGCTGAGCTCCATGTCATGAGCCCGAGTCGCCAGTTCTTCGAAGGACCGAGGCTTGATCCCTTTGAGGATGTAGAGCAAGCCCCAGTGCATGCCTTGGGTGCACAACTCGATGGCCGAGTCTTCAGACAAGCGATCTCGCGAGTTTAGTGCAAGGTTTCTCCAACGATCAATGTAGTCGATCACCGGCTCATCCTTCCTTTGCTTGGTAGCAGTAAGCTCGGTCATGCTGACGATGCGCCGAGTGCTGTAGAAGCGGTTGAGGAACTCCCTCTCCATTTGATCCCAGCTGTCAATGGATCCTGGAGGAAGATCAACATACCAGTCAAAAGCATTACCTTTGAGGGTGCGAACGAACTGCTTCACCATCGCGTCGCCGTATGTGCCGGCGTTGTTGCAAGTTTCGACGAAGTGGGCAATGTGTTGCCTTGGATTTCCCTTCCCGTCGAAGTGCTGGAACTTTGGTGGATGGAACCCGGTAGGGAAGCGCAGCTGTTGGATCCTTGTGGTGTAAGGCTTTGAATATGCCGCCGTAATAGGAGGTAGGCTGCTGCCGTGGGAACGCATCATGTCTGCCACCAGTGCTTGTATCTGCTGGGCATTCATCGTCGCTGCCATCGAAGGTTGCGCGGCCGCCGAGGCTGGCACGGGAGCCGAGGAAAGTGCAGGAGTAGTTGCTAGTATTGTCGGGCCAACTTCTGCAAGAGCAGGAGTTGGAGACGGGGCTGGAGCAGCTACTGGAGAAGCAGGAGGTTGACCGAATGTTGCGGCATCCCTGGCACTCAGCCTTTGAAGCAAGGTGTTGATGTGACGATCTTTCTCTTCCATTAATCGGGTGAGCTGAGCCATGTGTTCACCCATTTGCATGACTTGGAGCTGGAGAGCGGACGGAGGATGATGTCGCAGGACGTCTTGATGTTGTACTCCCGCACCCTCGCCATCGTCGTCGGAGACGTAGTTACGCTGACTTGCTTTTGCTTGATGACGGATGTTTGCCCCCGGCAAAGGAGGTGCAAAGTCCGCTGGAGAACCCGAACGGGTTCGGGGTTGGGGCTGGTCCTCCCCAAATTTCTGGACAGATGTTCCAGGATTGAGGCTTGTTTCTTCATGCACCAAGGCCTCATTGGCGCCTTGGCGGGCATCTTCGACAGCAGTTTCTGGCGTGAAGAAGTCCGCGAGAGTTTGAGTACGCCGAGTGTAGACGCGTACTACCGGGGGAATGACATCCTCCGGGTTTTCTGGATCACCGTGTTGGAGTAGTGGAGACTCGGCGATAGGTGAGAGGCTTGTTGGAGCAAACGTATCATCATTCGTTCCAGCCATGGCGAACTTGAAGCAACTCCTTCAAACGTACGGATGAAAGGAGAGGAGGTCCCACCGGGCGTGCCAGAAATCTGTGGTCGCGGAAAAAGATTCGGGTCGTCTTTATTGCGGATCACACGAGATTACAAATTTTCTTTGATCAGGAGATTGTGGGAGAGATCCTCTGGAGGGTCCCTTTGATCCGCGTCTCCACGTGGTGTTCGTGCGAGAGCTCTGAAGGGGTTGCCCATGACAGAGGTCTTTACAAGGTGAGGGTTTTTGAGAGGCTAAGGAATTTCCACTTTTGATTTTGTCCCGTCCGTGCTTCGCGCTTTCTCGGCTAGGGAGGCTTTGGGCTTCGTTCCTCGGTCTTCGTGTCTTCCTCGATCCTTGTTCGACCTCGGCGTCCTTGATCGTCGGTTCGCGGCGTCGATCGTGTTTTTGGCGTCGGCTTTGGCTTTAGCTTTCGGCTTTGGCGTAGCTTTGGCGTGGCTCTGGCGTTTGCTTTGCTTTGGCGCTTGCGCTTGAACGTAGGCGGGTAGAGACTTGCGATGCTTTAGTTCTTCCGGACTTCGCGTCGTATCGGCTAGAACGTGCGGTGCTTTGCTCGTGACCGTCGTAGTTGCTTGGCTTTGGCACGTGCGTTGCTTTAGCGCGGGCTTTACCGGGGCGTTTGCTTTGGCTTCTTGCGTCGGCTTTGACTTTAGCTTTGACTTGATCTTCTTCTCGAACGACTGGCGTTGCTTCCTCAAGGCTTCTTTCTTCTTCCGACTTCCTCGACGGTTGTGGCGTCGGCTTGGCTTTTCGGTGGGGGTAGCACCGATCTTCGTGCGACGGTTGTAGCGTCGACTTTTGTTGATGAAGACGGCGGGGGTAGCACCGGCTTTGGCACGACGGTTGTAGCGTCGGCTTTTGGTTGACGAAGGCGGCAGGGGTAGCACCGGCTTCAGGCTTTCTTCTCCCGGCTTTCTTCTACGTGCAAGGAGTTGATGCCTTTGTTGAAGACGACGGGTGTTGTCGGCTTCGATCTTCTTCTCCGGCCTTTGCTTATGGCGTCTTCGGAGCTGATGAAGATCGTTGGAGCAATCGGGTGATGACGGCTCCGGGTCTTCTTCTCCACGCTTTCTTCTTCGTGCGAGGAGTCGAAGCTTTGATCTCCGAGTGCAAGGTCTTCACGTTGATGAGGACTTGAAGGGCCAAGGACTCCCGTAGGATATGCTTGTCGTGCCTCGTGAAGCCTTCGGTCTTCAAGCGTTGGAGCTTCTTCGTAGCGCTCTTTCGTCTTCAGCTTTTCGGACCTGGCAACGGTTGTGACGTTGACTTCTTCTCCGGGCGTGTTTGGCTTGATTGGAGTTGAAGGCTTCTTTTGGAGATGGCGGGTGTAGCACCGATCTCTATGCGACGGTTGTAGCGTCGGCTTTTGTTGATGAAGACGGCGGTGGTAGCACCGATCTCCGTGCGACGGTCGTAGCGTCGGCTTTGTTGGTGGAGACGGCGGGGGTAGCACCGATCTCCGCACGACGGTTGTATCGTCGGCTTTGTTGATGAAGACGGCGGGGGTAGCACCGATCTCCGCACGACGGTTGTAGCGTCGGCTTTGTTGGTGAAGATGGCGGGGGTAGCACCGATCTCCGCACGACGGTTGTAGCGTCGGTTTTTGTTGACGAAGACGGCAGGGGTAGCACCGGCTTCAGGCCTTCTTCTCCAAGCTTTCTTCTTCGTGCGAGGAGTCGACGCCTTTGTTGAAGACGACGGGTGTTGTCGGCTTCGATCTTCTTCTCCGGCCTTTGCTTATGGCTTCTTCGGAGTTGATGAAGATCGTTGGAGAAGTCGGGGTGACGACGACTCCGGGTCTTCTTCTCCAAGCTTTCTTCGTGCGAGGAGTCGAAGCTTTGATCTTCGAGTGCAAGGTCTTCACGTTGATGAGGACTTGAAGGGTCAAGGACTCCCGTAGGATATGCTTGCCGTGCCTCGTGAAGCCTTCGGTCTTCAAGCGTTGGAGCTCGTCTTTGCAGAGCCTTTTCCTCTTCAGCTTTCGACCCCTTGTGCCTTCCCCCACCCCCTCTATTTATAGGCAAAGGGGGGAGGTTGGGAGAGATATGGCTGAAATCTTTTTGTTTCCTCCAATATCTCCCCCCATAACCATCAAGATATTGTTCCCTTATTTGGGGAAACAAACTTGATCCCCTCCTTTTTAGGTGGGGTGGTTATGGGCTAGATGTGACTCGATCTTTAAAGATCGAGTTGTTATTCTTGTTGCACTTTTGGATCGGATGGCGACGCAACGTCATCTTGTCCGTTGGATCGAGGGATCGTCGCGGATCTACGGCTATGTAGACGTCCACGCCACCTCCCCCCGCATCGAGGCGGTTTTGATTTCTTTTTTCCTTTCTTTTCTTTTTCTTTTCTTTTTCTTTTTCTTTTTCTTTTCTTTTTCTTTTAGGGCCGGCCCCACCTCTCCATGAAGAGGGGGGGCACGGTTTTCTAGAAGGGGGGGCCGGTGGGCCCCCCTCTTTGTGTCCGAGTTGCGGGTCCGGTGGGACCCGTTTGCTTTGGGTCGGGCCATGGCGCGCAAATTGAGTTCGCACGTGGGCCGAGTTCGCACGCGGGCCGTTGTGTGCGGGCCGAGTTTCGCATGCGGGCCGTTGTGTGCGGGCCGAGTTTCGCATGCGGGCCGTTGTGTGCGGGCCGAGTTTCGCATGTAGGCCGTTGTGTGCGGGCCGAGTTTCGCATGCGGGCCGTTGTGTGCGGGCCGAGTTTGCATACGGGCCGTTGTGTGCGGGCCGGGTTTCGCATGCGGGTCGGGTTCAACCCGTGGGCTAATTTCGGTGCCCACACACGCATATATATATATATATATATATATATATATATATATATATATATATATATATATATATATATATATATATATATATATATATATATATATATATATATATATATATATATATATATATATATATATATATATATATATATATATATATATATATATATATATATATATATATATATATATATATATATATATATATATATATAGGGAAATGAGTTCCTATGACATGTCATAGGGAGTACCCTATGACATATGGTGAGTTAATAACCCTAGAATATTTAGAATGTTCTAAATTTTTATGAGGATGATCACCCTATCTTAGATAGGACCCCCGCAAAAAATCGGCTCATTCTAAAACTTCTAGAGGCATCAAATATGATTTTCAATTTAACGGTTAAAATGGATGGCCGATAAAGCTTCTAGTATTTGATGCCCCAACAAGTTTTAGAATGCTTTGATTTTTTGTGGACATTCTATCTAAGGTAAGGTGATCACCCTCAAAAAAATTCAGCACATTCTAAACATTCTAGCATTACTAATTCACCATATGTCATAGGGTACTCCCTATGACATGTCATAGGAAATATATATATATATATATATATATATATATATATATATATATATATATATATATATATATATATATATATATATATATATATATATATATATATATGGGATGCTTAGGTGCGGTCTGCGGTTCGCAGCAGTCCGATGCACTGGCCGCATGCATCCTATGCACGGAGTGGTGCATTGGACGGCTACAGACCGCACATATATATATATATATATATATATATATATATATATATATATATATATATATATATATATATATATATATATATATATATATATATATATATATATATATATATATATAAGCTTCTTGGAAAAATCATTTAGCCAGTATGCTTCGACGATTAAAACTTTTGACCCTCCTAAAAATATTTTTCAACGGTTATTAAACACATCTGAACACACTTACGCCTCCTAAAAACGCTTCTGAGCCGCCCAATCATGCAGCCCATAGGACCTAAACCAACCATTGGAGTTTCACCCACAAAATCAGCAAAAAATCTCGCAAAACTCCAAAATAATTTATTGGTGTGAACCATGATTCACAATTGTTGGAAGCAAGAGGATGACCCAATGTTTAAAAAAAAGATTATAACGTATCGATCGAATCGAGAATACGGAAACATAGTTCACAAAGATACCCATGTAGTTCAATTTAATATGTAACATGCAAGCCATGCATTAACTATGATCATAGTTGGGCTAATTCATTTTATATGAATGGATCAAGACATTGGGTTTGGACTTTGGAGGAAGGAAAGAGTACTCATTCATCCCATTACGCGTCCCGTCCCGTACTGCACCATAAGGTGGGTAGCGGGACAGATTCATCTACGGCCATCAATTTTAGGTGAGCTACCATTCACCTGTCGAGTTGCCTGCCATCGGGCGTATCCGATGGATCGAGCTCACCACCGTAGGTACGCAACACCTTATCGGATTTTCTATAGGGAAGTATAGGGGTCTTAAAATAGGTGTAAACTATTTCAAAGGCAAAGGATGAGAGAATCCTTTTGGGGGGAGAGAAGTCTAAGGCTCCAATATATAGATTTAACTGACTTGATGCCCTCTGGACTGTTGGATTTTTTAAACCCACTCTCTACAAAAAATAATAATGTTGGGAGTATTATAAACTCATTGACCTCCCATCATTTTGGTTGGCTCTTGTTTTCTCTCGAAGAACAGGGTTGTAGTCTTGCCAGCTATGTAATTTCTTTTTTTAATGAGTTTTTCTTTTTGGTATTGGGAACTTAGGGTTAGGTCCGTGAAAACATATCCTTTTGGTGAAAAGGACAGGAGAAAATTTGGTTTTGCACGGGATCCCTCCCGAAAAGATACATTTATAGCAAGTCCCTCGTTGACTTTTCTCCCGTTAAGTGATAAAATTGCCTCTACTCCTAAAATCACATTAAAGAGTAACAATCACATAAAAGAGTAACAATCTGCAATTGTTACTCTTCAGCAACAGTACTTTACAGATTATTACTCTTTAGCTACAGTACTTTGCAGATTGTTACTCTTTACTATAGTGATTTTATTGTAACAAATACAGTGACTGCCACAATAATTTTATATATAGTAACTGCTACAGTGATTTCATTATAGCAAAGAGTAACAATCGCAATGTGCTATAGTAAATTGTTACTCTTTGCTACAATGAAATTATTGTACCGGTTATGGTGAAATGTGATTTCAAAAAATGTTACTCTTTGTTACCGAATTGTTACTCTTCATGGGATTTCTCTGTACAACTTCATATAGGTGTAAAATGGATATTTTTCAAACAACAAGACCTAACAGTAAAGCATCTCTTTACCTGTCCTTATCATTAAATATGATCTGTTTGAAGGACAATAGACCAATTTGCCCTACATTTTTTAAACAGATTCTTATCTAGGGTGTCAATCAAAGGGTGAGAATCCATCAAAAGAAGTTGAAATGTTGACAACTGTTTTCTTTTACTATTTTGTTCCATTTTTCAAGAGCAATGCTATCGCTACGAGAGTTTCCAAGATTTTTTAGCCACCCAGACGTAGCGCCTGATCACAACCACTCCTATGCCTGTCGGGCTGAGTACGATTCAATGGTCGAGTTGGGTGTATGGACCGATTGTGATCGAGTGCCACATCTGGGTGGCTAAAAAACTACAAATAAACTCCCCTACCAAATAGCATTTTTCTTTTATTTTTTAATAAATTTTACATACATTAAACCAGAAAAGGAGAATCCTTAATTTATTTATTTTTTTCTTGTTATCAACCATATATCCCTTACTAATGAGCTTACACCCACTTCTTACGATCGCAGCACTCATATGATAGCCAATTGAGAAGCTCTTCTACGAATTCTCCTAGCGATGATTATTCAAGAAATAAGAATAAATAAATAAATAAATCCTCCCATGAACCTCGAAAGAAAACCACCCGAGTATCTAACGATGCATCCTACGGATCTTAGACATCACATACAGAATTAGTCATCTTTATGTCTAACAATCACACGCATTATACTATACACATGAAAATTTATACAAACAGGTATCGAATACAAATCACCCATGGCTATGACTAGGCACTTCGATGCTCACAAGGATCGTGATTCGGAAAAGACTGATCTATCCTATACTTGGGGAAAAAAACAGAATATGTACCTAAAATCAGAATCTTTTCATCGTCGACTTTTGCAAAAAAAAATAATAATCATAATATTTAACGTGAAACGTTTGACCCAAATGGTCAACCGGAAGGACGTGTCCGTATCACAACCGCTCGTTGCACCCAGCCCCGACTAGTGAATCGCACTCAGCCCCGACCGGCAGGCAAAGGGGCATTGATTGGATGCCGTGTGATTCTGATTGAGCATTTTGGTTATAAATGTTTCGGGTTGATAGTAGTTACAAAAACCACAGCAGACTTTTTGGTCGGAGGACAAAGACCCACCCTGTCTAGAAGAGGTTGAAGAGGTCATGTTAGGTTCTAATCTAACTGCAAATATGGAAGTTGATGGTAAATGTTGTGATACATAGACATTATAGATGTAATGGCTGTAAATTTGATGGACAGCTATCATCAGATACACCACACTACAGGACTTTGAAACTAAAGTACTTTCAACTCATTTACGTAATTCATGACCGAATCAAACCTGGAGCCATATGGAGTAAGCACCAAGAATCTGAGATTACCAATCATCAGCTCGGTGTGGAGCTGGGATTTGCACATAAGTTCAAATGGGTGCATGCGTTGGTTCTCTTCTTCAGTTCATAACTTCACCAGTGATCCTGATTCTGCACAGTTATGTGAAAGGATCAGAAAATCAAAACAAACTGAACAAAATAAAGAAAAATGGAAGCATAAATCATGAGAGTTTTGAATATGATTTCGGGCATGGGAAACCAACGTCCAAGATCGCTGCTGAAAGGAGCACGTAGATGATGCGAATGAAAGGTGTGGTCTGATCTTAAGAAATAGGTATGCAATCGTGAGATGAAGGCAGCCTTCCTGGAAACCATTCATCATTCCCTTGTCGTTCACTACACAGTTTCATGGGAAATGATCAATCAGATTTTGGTGACAATTCACTGTCGATGATGGTGGCAACATTACCTGGTAAGAATGATCTATGGGTGGGGAATTATGGTTCAAGTGGCTCAGATTGGTCAAGTTCCTGCAAGAACTGTATCCAAACCAGGCTGGTTTTCAAGTAAATTGACCAAATAAGTGTGCTTTGTTCTGCTAGATTCATCCAGACCCAAACCCTATGCAGTCAAAACCTCAGGCGCAGCCCAAAAACAATTTCTTGGTGTTTTAGGGGGGCCTAGAGGCCCACTACATCCCCCATTTCCACGCTAAAATTAATCTTTATACAAGATATATACGCAAAACAAGATAAAATTACGATATAAAAATTGATAAATACTACAAATATCCTCAAATAGTATAAGTATAACATCAAATATCAATTGATTTAAGAGTCTAAATAACTGAAATATCTAGGTTATGAAGTTAAAATAACAAGTCCACAAAACTAGACATTGTAAATTAGGAACTAATTAAAATAACAAGTCTACAAACCTAGAAATTGTAAATTAGGAACTTAAAAAAATAAGTTCGAGATTGTTAGGGTAAATGCACACACATTGTCAAAAGCATTCCAATTGCATTTGGGACGAACCAGTATTGAAGAAGAGTTGAACAAATCTAAACATTTAGACTTGTGGAGGCAAGAAAGCAAGTTGGGATGTTCAAGGGAGCTCTTAGGGCTTTATGGAAGAGGTGGGGGGTTTCACGATGGACTTAGATTTTCAGAGTTATTTGTGATTTCATTTGAAGAATCAGAAAATAGGAAGTTTGAAGTGTTGAGGTTGAAGAGACTTCAGGTTGAAGACGTGATGGATTATGGACTCGGCTTGTACAGGATTGACCTTGAACATTCTCAACATCGAAGCGATGAAGGAGTTTAGGGGTAGAACATAAGGGTCGTTTGAAAGGATTGAGAAGCTGCTGGAGTATCTCACCCGAGCTCCTACGAGCGGCGCAGAAGGCCTGCCCTTGGCCTGGGCTCCCATTAACGGCGAAGAAGCCCAACCGACCTTTGGTGATGGAGGTGATATCCGCGTGCAACTAGAAGAGAGCACCTTCATCATCAAAGGCCGGTGGAAGCCCAGCGCCTCAAGTTGTGCTTGTTGCCAAGCCAGGACTTGGGGGGCTGCTTGTGAGAGGGAGGACCATAAGCGGGGCTTCTTCGTCGCTCATGGAAGCCTGGGCCAAGGGAAAGGCTTCTGTGCCACTCGTGGGAGCTCGGGAGAGATCCTCCAGCATGTCCACAATCCTTTCAAACAGCCCATATGTTCTAGACTCAAACTCCTTCAACGTTTTGATGATGAGGATGTCCAGGGCCAATCCTGTACAGGTTCCAACGCCAATGGCCAGCTTCCAAAAGTGGGGGTCCACAAAACCTGCACTCTCCATAAACGAATTCCCCAATGTTTGGGAATTGCTTCAATTCTTTGAGCACTTTTTGGTACGTTTCCTGCAGATGTCATTGTGAAAAAATACACATCAGCCTCCCACTAACAAGACCCAAAGGGTAGAAAAAGAGATGAGTCAATACAAAACAGAGAAGAATCAATTGTGAGAAAATACAAGGTTTCCTGCACGTGTCACTTGTGAGAAAATGCACATAAAACAGGGAAGAACCAATACAAAACCACCCACAGTTTCATGTATGTGTCACTTATCTCTACATCTGAATTCTGAATGATGAAGTAGACTACAGAATACAGATACAGATTTACATAACCAGGGAGCCATTGAGCACGTTATATGTTGAAAATGGGTCATTAATCGAAACTCATTGTGTTGTGCCAACACACAGTATTCAATTTGAAGGTAAAAGGGTACATTTGCATGGTACTGTTTTAGCATGCATGTAAATGCACCCTTTCAAATAAGATTTGTCTAACTAACATAGCCATTGTAATTTAAACAAGATCAGCCAAGAAGGTAAGACGAGATGAATGAACAGATTTGTTGAATAAATGGAACCTAGCAAATTACATGGACCAAGATATCAGTGTCTGTAATCTTCATGTATCACATCAAACCTTTTGAACACATCCCAGCCCATATTCAGCCCGAACCAACTTTTGGGCCTGAAATCCTGTCCGAACGGCCCAGCCCCAAATCATATAAAACCCAGCCCAAATTTTTTCGGGTCGGAGGGCAGGTATCGGGCTAGATCGGCCCATTTGACAGTCCTAGTTGTAATCTTCGTCATTTCATAATTTATGAAAAGAGAAAAGGGGGAGAGGGATTGGAATTTCTTCTTCAAAATCTGGTAGGCGGTTCTTCCTATAGCCATGTGAGTCAGATTTTTTTCTTCTGCAAAGAGAAGACAGAGGGAGGTTGTTAGAATTAATTTTAAGTATGTTAAACTAGAACTTAATGAAAATATTATGGATATATTCACATGTGTGTATTCTCAAAACAGTACTTGGCCTTTTTCAATTAAATTATTAACTTTACAAGCAACTTTCCCTTATTTCAGAATCTGAACTAGAGAAATGAACATAATCATTTCCAACGCTAACTAGATATGTAGTGATGCAAACTTTGTGCAAAATAAGATAGAAGAGAAGATGTATAAAGTAAAATTGACCAAGTTAAAACTTAATTAATTGCAACAGAAAAAGATCCTAAAATGAATTACATTCTGATGTCAGAACGGCTTGAAAAGTCTTTATGCAACTGCTTTGCCTAGACTTCAAAGCTTTACTTCAAAACTACATTTAAACCTTTTGACCATTATTCCAGAATTCCTAAACTCCCCAGCACTTGAACCCTTTAAGTAATATCTCAAATTGCAAAATATTATATTTTCAAACCAGAAATTACAACTTCTCAAGGAAATGTATTTAAAAATAGCATTTGTGTGCAAAAGAGAGATTGTGTGGACTGTTGGTGATGTAATTGGGACCATCTGATTGTCAAAATGGAAGGTCCAGATTGTCCGGATGGAGTTTAGGGGGCAACAAAGGCGAGCGCAGCATGATCTAGCGAAGATCGAGCCTTCTGTGAAATAGAATCGAGCACTAGAAGATCTATTTCGAGCCTACAATTAGTTTTTCAATAGTTGATGATGTAACGAAATGGCTAATATTAGAGGTTTTATATTAGAAGTTAGATCAAGGTAAACGTGAGGGTTGCATAAGATTCATGTTAAAAGAAAACATCAGCAGTCAAGGCATCTTAGGTATAAAAGATAAAGGGGAGGGCCAATCATTTAAAAAAAGGTGGCACCGTCGGGCCTAGCTGAGCTCGTGATTCTCTTTTCCAAGCACAAGAATCTCATGAACTCTCTTTTCGCATGATGAAAGATTATGCGGGGATTCATCTTTCATAATTATTTTCATTCTTTTGGGGTTTGGTTAGGCGTGAGTTTGATAGAGGGAAGAGGCGGAGAAACCTTAAATGAGTCGAGTATATTTTCTCCGATGAATTGAAGATTGAATGAGTTGGTTTTTTATTAAGTGTCTCCAGGTGTACTTCGAAGCATACAAACGGCCAAGAAGATGTCGGTGCGCCAAAGTCCTTGCACGAGGCCAACAAAAGATGCAGCCAGCGCCGCCTGACACGTGTCATCCTGGAGGTTCCAGAGAATCCCTAGCCCACGTGTGTATGCGCAGAAAAAGATATGGGTCGTCTTTATTGCAAACACACGAGATTACATATGTCGGGACTCGGGGGTGGTGAGCCGGGTGCGGCGAATATTTGATCAGGAGATTGTGGGAGAGATCCTCTCGAGGGTCCCTTTCATCCGCGTCTCCACGTGGTGTTCGCGCGAGAGCTTTCAAGGGGTTGCCCAGGACAGAGGTCTTTACAGGGTGAGGGTTTCTTGAGAGGCTAAGGAGTATCAGCCGTTGCTTTTGTCCCTTCCGTGCTTCGCGCTTTCTCGGCTAGGGGGCTTTTGGCTTCGTTCCTCGGTCTTCGTATCTCCCTCGATCCTTGCTAGACTCGGCATCCTTGATCGTCAGTTCACAGCACCGATCATGTTTTTGGTGTCGACTTTAGCTTTGGCTTTCGGCTTTGGCGTGGCTCTAGCTCTTGCTTTGCTTTGGCGCTTGCGCTTGAACGTAGACGGGTAGAGGCTTGCGATGTTTTAGTTCTTCCGAACTTCGCGTCGCATCGACTAGAACGCACGGTGCTTTGCTCGTGACCGGCGTAGTTGCTTGGCTTTGGCACTTGCGTTGCTTTGGCGCGGGCTTTACTAGTGCTTTCGCTTTGGCTTCTTGCATTGGCTTTTGCTTGAGTGTTGACTTGATCTTTTTCTCAAACGGCGATGGCTACGTCTTCACTTCTCTTTTATTCTTCCGGCTTCCTCGACGGTTGTGGTGTCGGTTTGATTTCTCTTCTCCGAGCTTCTTTGGCGTAATCAGAGTTGAGAGCTTTGTTTTGAAGACGGCGGGTGTATGCGTTGCAGCTTCGGGTGTCCTTCTCCAAGCTTTCTTCTTCGTGAATGGAGCGGACGTTGTTGAAGACGACGGGGTGATGCCGCTTCGATCTTCTTCTCTAGGCGTTTGGGCTTGATCGGAGTCGAAGGCTTGTTGGAGACGACGGGGTGATGACGCTCCGATCTTCTTCTCCGGCCTTTGCTTCTGGCGTCTTCGGAGTTGAAGGGTTGTTGGAGACAACGGGGTGATGCCGCTCCGATCTTCTTCTCCGGCCTTTGCTTCTGACGTCTTCGGAGTTGAAGGGTTGTTGGAGACAACGGGGTGATGCCGCTCCGATCTTCTTCTCCGGCCTTTGCTTCTAGCGTCTTTGGAGTTGAAGGGTTCTTCTTCTCCGAGCTTTCTTCTTCGTGCACGGAGTTGAAGGGGTGATCTTCTTGTGCAAGGGTCTTCACGTTGATGAGGACTTTTAATGGACTAAGCCAGTCCCAAAGGGATAGGCTTGCCCGAGCCTCGTGAAGCCTTGGGTCGATGAAGGGTGTGTCTCCTCCTCTGCAGAGCTTCCTCGTCTTTGTCTTCGTCTTCGACCTTTTGAGCCTTCCCCCTCTCCCTCTATTTATAGGTGAAGGAGGATGGGAGAGATATGGGAAGATTTATTTGAATCCCTTTAATATCTCTTCCATAACTACCCAAGATTTATTCCTTCATTGATGAGGGGAATAAACCTTTATTTATTTTTCTTTTCTGGCGGAGTAATTATGGCCCAAGTAACAGGCACGTTCTTGGAGATTTTGGAGCCATATATATTGAGGGACTTGCTTGGGTGTCTTCCTCCTGAGGTAATTATGTTCATTCATTGAGGTTTTTATTGTGATTCATTCCAGTTATTTACAAAAGGATTTGCCTTGACTACCAATGTATAATAATAAGCAGATTATGCAAGCCCTGGTGGAGCATTACAGTAGCAAAGGATGGTTGCAACGAGTTGAACAATGTGTTCTTCACATGGACATTTCTTCATTGGATTTTAATAAGGTAAAATGATAATGGTATTAAGAACTTGGTCAATCATTTCTGGCAGGACTGAAAAATAGCCTGTCAGTAGCCATTGGAAATATTTTCTTGATCCTTCTATGATTTCTTGAGTTTTTTTATTTATCAAACATAGTCATTACTCTGACTCTTTATGTAGGTTGTCAAGTTGGGCCGTGAACATGGATTGTATGGTGCACTTATATATCTTTTCAATAGAGGCTTAAGTGATTTTAGGGCACCTTTAGAGGACCTTTTGGTGGTTGTACAAAAAAGTCCCAGAAGTGATGTTACTGATATTGGGTATGATTCATTGCCTTGATAGTCGTTAAATGAGCAGTATTCATCATGAGATTTATATTCCTTGTTTTTGTGTCCAATTTATAGTTATTACAATAACTAACAAGTCAAGCATTATATTGCCTGATTTTTAGATATTTCTCTACATGTCAATATTGATTAATTTTTTTTTATTGAAGTGATCTTCCTCAGATCCCTTCTAGCCACTCCATCCAAAATTTTCTTGGTCTAATTGCATTCTTTTAGATTTTGGACTAAAACATGGACAAACCGCATCTTGGGGTCATGTGAGGCCTATTATCCAGCATAGATCTGTATTTTGGTTATATTTATTATTTTCATATAGGAAATGCCCACACCCACATTTTTGATCCAGACTTCGTCTAATATGAAAGAGCGTCCACTAAATGTAATCCATAATCGAGATAAGATGGCTTTACGATTGAAAAATGAATAAAATGACATGGTTAATATATCATGTTCTATTGGTTTTAGGATTAAATCTAGCCCAATTTTCTTCTTGTTACGTAGGTTTTATGAAGAATTATCCCCACCCTCGCGAGGCATCTTTTCATGGAGGCCATTTTAGCTCTGATGCTCTTCTTCTCTCCAGCTCTACATAGGCCGTATTCCACCACTACTTATCTCTTTGACCGTTCCAAAGATTATAAAAGAAACCATAGGTTTTCCAAATAGCTAGTTTATTATGAGATTTGCTTGAGATCACGAGGCCACGACGCCAATTATATACCTTCTTTTTCTACATTCCCTCTCTTTGAGGTACATGAGAAGGCACAATTGTTTGACCTTTCTATGCATGAAAGCTTGCATGTGCACCCTCTTGAGAAACCCATTCTTCTCTTCTAGATGTTTCTTTCATTGCTTCTCCATTTTCTCATCACTATCCTATGAGCTCAACCGTTTTATCCTAGGGAGGACAGGGCCGATACGAATATAATTAGGATGATACATGTTGGCCCAATATTTAAAGATGATTAAGTTATCCTAGATACCACAATGCGTTGTCCTTTTTTTCTCACGTTCCTAATGTCCACAATCGATATATGACTCTTGATTTAGATGAAAGGTGCATGCTCCTCTTGCCTTTACATGGTTCCAGTCAATGTACTTGGCCGCTGCTGTTAGGCCAATTGATTCCGCACAAGTTGTAACTGCTTGTATCTTTCCTGACGTCCTTATTAAGCTGGGTGATCTTGAAGACAGAAAGAACTATTTATCACCTTTTGGTGATAATCATCAGAAATAACATAGCCACAACTGTTTTGGTAATAATCTAAAACAACAAAATTTCCTTTATGTTCCCTTAGGATACAAACAGTACTATTGTAGCTTTAATTCATGACTACTCTTTTTTAGATTCAAAATTTTTCTTAGCATCAGCTATTAGTAGTAGTTAAAAGACTTGGTTATTGATATAAATTGATTCAATTACAATGTATCCATCCCAAGTATGCATTTCCAAAGAAATGTGTTAGACACAAATTTAGCAATTTAAACAATTTTTTTCTTCCGATTTTGGCCAAAAAATGCCCACGTAGTGATAAAGTGCCGCCAGTTAAGTGGTTCATAGGTTCAGTATGATACTTTGGACCTTGACCCATATAAGAAGGTTTTCATTCGACCACTGTTTTGATGGTTTGTCTATTGTGCATCTAGTAAAGTAAGTGATTGCTATATAACTCTGTGCAGTTGCGCTTGTTACTGATCCCGATAGTAAGCTATTTTTTTAAAATTTAAATGTCTTTTACATTTCTTATTTTTATAATTACACGAAGTATGTTGATTTATCCTTTTAACTTACTTTTTCTAGCTGACCTGCATATTGAACTTGTTTGTTATACTGAGTTGTTTATCATGTCGTAAAGCCACATTACTGTTTTTTGTTTTGTTTTCTGAATGTTCTCTTCCCTTCTCTTCCCTCTATAAATCCCTCTTTGATGAATATTGGAAACAGGTACAGGATGCTTGTGTATCTAAAGTATTGCTTTCAAGGTCTCGCATTCCCTCCAGGTATGAGTTTCAAATACTGCTTGACATGATTATAAGTTCCATGTTAGGTTTCTGGCTGATCCGTATCTTCAATTCACGTGACATTAGCATGTTCTACGGTTTCACTTATTATCGATGTTTATTTGTAGACTTTTGACACTTCTTTTAACATTTTGCTCATCTTTGTACATTTATTTTAATATTTTATATATTGCTCACCTTGCCTATGATCTAGCGATAGCAAATACTTATGAGATTTCATGGGGCATAAGGTTTTAGAGATAGAAATGCAATTGGAGATTTTATACTAGAGATCGCGGTGGCCTATAATCTGGCGATAACAAATACTTATTTCAAAAAGAGAGATGAGCATCTTGAAAATAGGTAAACATTATGCTCCGGTGTAAACTTTGGTGCGTGATAGAATACCGGCTCAAACGAAACAACATGATCGTCTTGGCTAGAAGGCTCACTACTCACGGTAGATTAAAATTAATGTTTTCTTATGTTCCCTCCTTATGTTCCCTCCTTGCACATTGACTATAGTGTATTTATGCAAAGTGGATTAATATCAGTTGGTTCTCTCTCTCCCTGCTCTAGCAAAACAAATCAGCATATGGTTTCTGTGTGGTGCATGGTATAAGCATTCAAGGTTTGTATGAAGAAATTAAACTACAACGCACACATGTTTTTATGAGGAAACTTTCACGGAAAAAACCTCACTGGTTGCACCGGTACGGTGAGAGCAATCCACTAAGCCGAAAAGCTTTACAGAATCAGAAACAAGAACTCGCGGGCCCTACTGGGAGTTCACCTCCACACCACACTGGCTTCCGTCATGCTCAACTCCTTGTAAGCTCTCTGCTTGGTTGCATACACCCGATCCAACACGGCATGGCCCTAGATACTCACCCGAGACGTCGCTCGGACTCCCAAGCGGAGACACCCAGTAAAGCCTTCCAACCCAGCTCCAAACTGAAGAGTTCTGAAAGGAATGAGGGAGGAGGCAGGAAAAACTAGAGAGAGAGACTTGTAAAACCTCATTGATTATAGTGAAGCTCAGCTCTGGACGAAGGTCCCGTGGTTTTTTACCTTCCTTACCAAGAATACTTTCCACGTAAAAATCTTGTGCATGCTTCTTGAGTGTGTTGAACTCTTTCTCCCCCTCCCTACCTTGTGGTCTTTGAGATTTGTGAGCGACCTGGCGAGGCTCACCACACTTGATGCCTTCCTTGAATGAATAGCAACCCAGGACAAGCTTGGCGATCGCTTGTCGCCTAGCGCAGATCAAATGTTAGAAGCCGGGTTAGGTGTCAGGTGACACACCCGCAGGTGTGTGCAAGAGCGACGTGCTCCACGACGACAATCGAACCCTGTCCCACGACGAAGCCTATCTGAACCAATCACACTGTGACACATGGAGATTCCTCGGACCAACCTCATATCTCTGCATCAACCTTGCCTCGACACATGGAGATTCCCTGGACAACCTGATCCGTCTTCACGACGACGCTTGCGCCTGATAGCAACCAGACTGGCAGAGAGATCGCCTATACCAATCAACCACCGCCACCTGGCCACCACGTGTTCAAACACATGTCAACACCTCCGACCTCCAAGTTCCTACGAAAGCTCATCCGAGGCACTATTCAAGAGGTTTGAACCATAGTAACCCAAACCTCCTAACTTATAGGACGCTTTCGCTCCCAAACCCCACTCTCCCGATTTTATATTAGATTCATGTATGGAGCATGGTTTCAGATTTTGGGGAGTGCGATTTTGATAGGTGTGGAGCGTGATATGCGTTGCCAGCTGAGAGAAGCATCGGTTTGCAAGAAAGTGCACAGAAGTATCATTAGTTACAAATTATATTAATACTTAACCCTTTCCCTTTCAAATATATTCTTGATAAAAATAATAATATCTATGATTCTTTATAAATGACCTCTCAAACATGTCTACTTACATATCCTACAATTAATTATACATTGATGATTGCTATTGTTGTTACTATAAAATATTTATTTGTTATTTTATATATATTTATATATGCCACTCTGGAGGCATTCCTGATGGCCGATCCTATGCTTAATTGGAATTTGATGCTCTCGCACTCTTGTTTTAGTTATTTAGATTCGAACCTTGTGAGTCCACCCTACTACTTTTGCTCTCTTGCTTTAGTCTCCCACCCTTTTATGACTGAGTCTGACTTAAGCATCGAAAGGTCGGTGCTACTCATAGTTACCAAGTCGGAAGTCGGGAAAAAATCAGCTAGGGGAGAAGTCGGAAAAATCGGAAAAAAATCAGAAAGATCGGGAAAGAGTCAAGAAACAAACGGTAGAATTTTAGAACATATTTATATATATATATATATATGTTACAATAGATTTTTTGAGCAATACATAACGGGATTAAAATGCAATTAATCGGGATTAAAACGAGAAAATCGTGACTTTTTTAAAAAATCGAGAAAGAGTCGCATAGCGAACGTTTACCTAATAAATCGTGTTGTAATCAAGACTTATTCAAACAATCGAAGTTTTTGATAACAGAGGACTGCTACGTAGCAAGTCGGCCGTCCCTGACCTGACTGCTCATCTTGTAGGCCGTCGGAGAAGAAGTTCAAAGACTCATGTAGCCAGTATTACCAAAAATGATGTTTTTTTGAAAAAAAATACGTGTTTTAAACACGGACTGAACTGGAGAAGTTTGCTACGCATTTAAATCGTATTTTTCCAAAAAAAAAAAAGGCAAAAAAACTCGAAAGCGTGTTAAACACGTTTCCCGCGTTTTAAACGGTTGGGTTTTAAATTTTTTTAAGTCGGGTTTTAAATCGAGTTTTTTGAAGTCGGGCTTTAGATCGGGTTTTTTTAAACCATTGGGTTTCATCGTTTAAGGTTACTCCGCCTCCTCCCCAACCCTGATTCAAGTCTTCGGGAAATCAGAGAGCTGCACGAGGCGAGTGAAGCCCTAGCCTCCTCCCTGCGCCGCCTATGTGACTCTACCTTGTGCACTCCGGCACCATCGTCAATGCCCTTTGATGCCTTCGCCCTCCGTCGCCGCCTCTGCGGCTCTACCCTATGCCCCCCGGCGCCACCGTCAAAGCCCTCAAACGCCCCTTTCTCTGCCCTGTGCACTCCAGCGCCACCGTTGAAGCCCTCCGACACCCTGTTTGTGCCCTCCTGCATCTCTACCCTCTGTCGCTTCTGCGGCTCAGCCCTATTCCCTACAGCGCCACCTTCGAAGCCCTCTGACACCCCTTTCAGTGCCCTCCAATACATCCGCCGACAGGTAAGATCTCTTTCTCAGTTTTCATGCTTCTTTTTTCACATTTCCTTTCTTTCTTGTCTATTTTCATATCTACTTATGTTTGTCCATCTATTGTTTTTTGTTGTAGTTTTCTTATTAGAAACATGTCGAGAGTGAAAGATAAGTTCTGGGATTTTGTTGAGCAAGAAGGTGTGAAGCTACAATGCAAGTGTTGTAATGAGATATTATCTGCTGCATCGATCACGAGAATGAAATATCATCTCGCAAAGGTTGACGGCAATGATGTACGGCCGTGTGCGGCAGTTACAAATGAGATTTGTCAGTTGGCCAAGGATGTAGTTGCTGCTATTGGGTCCAAGAATAAGAAGCCAAGAATGTCTGAATATGAAAAATCTTCTACAGGAAGCTCCCTAATTTGTCAATCGCAAGTGAGTTTAGGAACATGAGGCTCAATGTCATCGTTTTTTGAAAGAGGAAGTGAAGGAAATACTCAACCGAATATTGCGTCGTTTATAAAATAGAAAGAGAAGGAGGTTGCAGATCTGAAAATCATAACAATGATTGTGGCAAACCACCTTCCTTTTAATTTGTCGAGATCAAATGAATATAAGGATGCAATGACGGCAATTGCAAATCATGGTCTAAGGTATATCACGCCAAAACGAATCTTTTGGCTACACTAAAAGGGCAAACAGAAGAGTATGTGAAGTCCGTGAAGGAGTCATGGGCTAGTACAGGTTGTACAGTTATGTCAAACTCATGGATCGATGCTAGAAGAAGGCCTCATCAATCTTTTAGCATCCTGTCCAAAGGGAACAATTTTTTTAAAGGCTGAATGTATAGTGGGAAAGAAGAAGGATGCATCTTATATCGCTAATTTCATTTCCTCAAACATAGAGGAAATAGGAGCAGAAAATATCGTGTTGTTCATATCCGACAATGCATCGAATTATGTTTCGGCAGGTTACATAATTCAAGAGAGATTTCCCCACATTGTCAAGACCTCATATGAGGCACATTGCTTAGACCTTATCTTGGAGCAAATTGATGACCTTGAAGATGTGAAACTAGTATTGGAAAATGCACGAAGCATTGTGAAGTTTCTTTAAAAATTTTAGCATGTGTTAGATTTAATGAGGACACATACACATGCAACTGAATTGAAAAGATCCGATGCAACTAGGTTTGTAACACAATTTCTATGTTTGCGATCTATAATGAAGGAATAGCAAGCCCTTCGAAATATGGTGGCTTCAAGTGAATGAAGATTGCTACCGCAAAGTAAGAGCATTGATGGAGTTGAAGTGACAAACATAATTCAAGGGAATCACTTTTGGGAAACGGGAAGACAAATCTTGCAAGCAGTTAAGCCACTTGTTAGAGTTTTGAGGATGGTTGACGGAGATGGCTCTACTATGTGCTATTTGTCTGAAGCTATGGATCGTGCAAAAGAATCAATCAAGAGAATTTTCAATGATAACCCCTCAAAATTTATGCCATATTGGGAGATCATCGACAAAAGGTGGAATGAAACATTGGATTACCCCCTTCATGCATTCTCGGCGTACCTAAATCCATACTTGTATTATCACAAACTTGTCAAGATGGATTTGGAAGTGAAGAATGCAATTGATAGGGTGAAGGCAAAGATGGTTCCCGAAGTTAAAAGAAGGGATTTTACCAATGATCTCAAGCACTGCCACACGAGGGATTCTCATATCTTTGTGGAGTCCGCTATCGATTTACTTGATACTGCATCTCCAAGTAAGCAATGATTTTTATATTTAATTTGGTTAATGGTTGATATCTTTTTTTATTTTATGAAATTTAAAGTGGTTTTTGTACGTTTAGGAATATGGTGGGATATGTTTGAAGTTGAGATTCCTTGTATTCAGAAGGTGACGATTATGTTGTGTAGCCAACCTTCCAGTGCTTCTGCATGCGAGAGAAATTGGAGTGCTTTTGAGGCCGTACATACGAAGAAGAATCGATTGGAGCCGCAAAAACTACAAGACTTGGTGTATGTGAGGATGAATATGCACTTCATGAAGACTAGTGCATTAAAGGAGGTCAAAGATACGGATCCAATCTTCCTTGATAAAATCTCGCCATTTCCTGAAGATTTTGATGATGGGAGTAATGAGATTGATCTTTTCACCGAGAATGAAGAGGATTCCGATGAAGATGAGAATGTTGATGGTGACGACTTGGGGCTAGATATATAGCAGAATTCATTTGTTATTTTGAACTTTGATCAAGCTTTGTATGGATAAAGATTTTGATCCATTTTGCTTATAGTTGTGGATGATATGAATCATCGTTGCTTTTTTTTGCTTATCGTCTTTTGATAATTAGACTCTATTTGCTCAGTTATTATGATTTATTGTCAATGGCAAGTCTAGAATTTCTACTTGCTTAGTTGTTGTTATTTATTAATGCATCATTTACTTTTTTCAATTTTATTTACCTAGTAAATTAGTTGCCTATTATTAGTTGTTAATTGTTATTGTGATTTGTGAGCGCATATTTATCATTGATGTTATAATTATTTTAGGTCTAATACTAATATTAGTTTTATTACTTATGCATAAAAATGATTTATGTTGCTCAACAATATATATATATATAGGCAAAGTTTTTTTCCCGATTTTTTTTTCTGTTTTTGCCAAATCTTTCCGATTTTTTCCCTAGCCGATTTATTCCCGTTTTCCGACTTGGTAACTTTGCCTGCAGCTTCCCACCTCCGGCGGAATACCTCAACAACTGTTGGGATTTGTGAGGGGCCCAAGATCAAGACCCCTGCAACCACCATGATCAAAGACGTGCCGAATAGGGGATAACAAATAGCAAAAGGCAGACAATATTAACGAAAGCAATAGGATTACATGAACTAACCAAGCAAGTTTTGAACAATGTACCCATAAGGCTTTAAATAAAACGATGGAGTCATGGGCTAAAACAAAAGAGCAAATCTCAAGTGGATATCAGTAACTCACCAAAATAGTACAGATGGAATGAAAACGAGAAACAAACATGAACATAGATAAATACCTTGCTAATCATCCTCGCCGCTCTCATCACTGAAATAACTCTTCAGTCTCTTCTCCTTCTTCTTTGGGTCATTCCTCTCCTCCCTCCCCCTCGCCTTCTCATCGTCCCCCCTCGTATCCACCACCGACGCCCAATTATCATCATCAAACCCCACCTCTCCCCCGCCGTCAGACACCCCATCATCCCCGCCGCCATCACCTTGCCGCTGCGCCCCTCTTCGCCGCTTCGGATTGGGCCGCTCCCGGGGGCCTAGCTGGTTCCTGGGGCACTCGTAGGAGAGGTGCCCCTCCTCCCCGCACTCGTAGCACCGGCTCTTGTCCCGGTACACCCTTCGCCGTATGAACTCGGCGGCACGGCCGTTGTCGGAGGCGATGGAGACGGAGATAGTCCGGCCGTTGAGGACCTTGCGGTCCATGGTGCGGACGGAGGCGGCGGCGTCGTGGCGGGAGACGAAGAGGACGAAGGCGACGCCGCGGCTCCGGCGGGAGTCGCGGTCCTTAACGACGGTTACGCGGGCAACCTTGCCGAAGGTGGAGAAGATGGTGTGGAGGTCCGAGTTGGTGAGGGTGTAATCGAGGTTCGATACGTAGACCGTCGATTTGGAGGGGGCGAGGCCACCCGATCCGGACCGCGGTGCGGGGCCCTTGGACGAGACGGCGGTGGTGGAGTCGTGGTGGTGGGCGGTGGCAGCGGAGGAGGAAGACGGAAGAGGGTAGCGGAAGAGGATCTCGTCGTCGTCGTCGTCGTCGCTATCCTTTCCACGGCGAACCATCTCTTTCGGATTCCGCTGCTAATTTTTCAGACGAGCTGTAGGGTTTCGAGCTCGGACTGATGCAGAGGGGGCCTTTGGGGGGCTTTTTCCATAATTTTAGTAAAATGTTTTTTTTCCTAGTCAAAGAAAAGTAAAATTGCTATGAGATCCACGGATCTTTAATTTTCCCGCTCAAAAAAATTAGAGACAAAACCGAAAAAATTCCGCCAACTAGCCACATGGCATCCTCAGAGCTTGCCATGTCATACTCTACATGCGCCGCTGTCACATCATCCGCCACATCACCCTTCAAGGCTATCCTCCAAAGCTCGAGCAAACCTGAGTCCCACAACCCACCGGTCGCCCGATCGATCAAAATTATACTACTTTTAGTAGCCAAAGTAACCCCGCAACCGACCACATCATCTGCGATCGGTTGGGAGCGAGGCAACCAACCAATCGACAGGTCATTTCGACCTATCACAAATAGAGTGATCGATCACGGGTGCACTGCAATCGGCCGCCGGAGGTTCACAGCGACCGACCCTGTCACAAATGCACCCACAACCGATCGGTCCTGTCGCGGTTGGTTGGCTGCGACCGACCGACCACCCGGTCGGTTGCCAATGTATTACGATCAGCCACCAGAGGCACCTAGCAATTGACCGGCCCTATCACGGTTAGTTAGCTGCGACCGGCTAACCGACCGACCAGCCCTGATTGGTAAGTTGTCCTTCCTGTCAGCCCTTCGCCTTATCGGCTGACCCCTCCGAGGGATTACTCGAACACCCTGTTGGTCGGCCCCTAGTAGGGGTTCGGTAGACACGACAGCCGGCCCCGGATAGCGGATCGGTAGTCAAACGCAATGGTCGGCCCTTGGTAGGGGGTCGGTAGACATGACGATCAGTCCAAGACAACAGGTTGGCCGTTAAACAGCATCTCTTGTCGACCCTTGGCAAGGGGCCAAACAGACAGTTAAAGGAGCTTATCAACCTGAAGCGACACTCCTCTAAAAAACTTCCCGGCATACTCGTCTGATACCCACGACCAGGGCACAACCACCATCCTCTCCAACTTAGGGTTGAGGATCAGATTCAAACAAAATCGACACCTCCCACGGTCGATCCATTCCCGGAGATCGAGTCATCACAACATATTGTTGCAAACATGAATCTAAATGTTAGATCAACGTCCAAGCTTGAGAGTAATCGTCTTCAGCAACAGTTTGAAAGTGATCATCTTCAGCAACATCGATTTCGAGCACGATCACCAACTTTAGATACATCATGACGAATGAGCAACAGATTGCTCCTCTTCTAGTCGGTCCTTGGTAGGGGATCGCCAAACGCGACGGTCAGCCCTAGACAGCGGGTCGGCAGACAAAACTTTGGTCAGCTCTTGGTAGGGGGTCGACAGATTCTTTCCAAACACTCGTCAAAACAGCCTTGATATCGACAAACCAGTTTTGCACCATAGAGTCGCAGCCAGCTAGGTTAGCACCTTCCTAGCTGGGAGGGAGTAGATGTGGGTGCAAAATTTAGCCAACACTTTATAGTGAGACCCACCAGCCCTGCCTGGGTCCCACGAAGACGAGAGTGGGACCCGGCAGCCCTATCTAGGGCCCACGAAGATGAGAGTGGGACTCACCAGCTCTGCCTGGGGTCCACAAAGACTATCCGGGGCCTGATAAATCCCCCTGGGTTGTGGGTGCAAGATATTGCTAACGCCCTACAGTGGAACCCACAGCCCTGCCTGGGGCCCACGGAGACGACAGTGGGACCCGCAACCCTGCTTGGAGCCTAAAAAAGCAGTAGTAGGACCTGGTGAATTTCCTCCCGGGTATTTATCAAAACGCCTGATATGTTGGGGAATATTTCTAGAATATTTCGTATAAACCAAATCTATATAAATAGCCAACCCTGTGAAATAATCTAGATCCCAAAATCCAAACCATAATCCCACTTCTGTTTTCTAGAGCTCCCTGAGCTTTCTGGTTTTCAAATTCCCTCTCCACCCTCTGTCATCTTGTATGAAGCACTCGGCCTGTCAAGAGTAGCTCTACTTTATTCAAAGATAGTGGATTCAAAGGTTGCGTCTTACTGCATGGAGACGTAGGCTTCGGCCGAACTTCGTCACCACATCTAGTGTCAACTCTCTCTCCCTAACCTACAGTGCTTGTGTGAGCTTAGCAAGTTACAGCTCAGCGCTTCGAAGTGCTCCACATCCCGAAGGGTAAACCCTTCAATCGACTGTTGGAGGAGGGTCACGTACGACGGTCAAAATCCCCCCCCCCCCACAGTTTGGCACCGTCTGTGGGATTTACCCTATCAACTTGCAACTTCAAAGCTTTCCAGCTCCTTTGGTAGCAGTTACCAATTGCCCGAGTAATTAATCCGTCTGTCCCCATCGCTACATCTAAATGGCAAAGACACTGGTGGACCAGCCTAAAGAAAATAGCATGCACTCAGATGCTCAGTATCCAACGACTCACTCAATGAATCGTCGGTTCGCAACAAGCCAACACCCAGAACAGCAGCACGTTGTTAATTCAAGGAGTCACCCGTTGGTTGACCGAGCCGCCTAGGCTCAACCTCGACAGTCGCCTCAACTCGTCGACTTGATCCCTCAATGCTTAGGGAAAGCGCACGTCTCTCCTGGTGCCGATGCTCAATCGTCGTACCAAATCACGGTAGAAGACTTTCAACTCCTCACCCTCATGAAGCAGAATGCTGCTCTCATAGTCGAAAGGGACTCACTCCGGCAGATCACCGTGGTCAATCGCCGGTATCAGCAACGGAGTAGAAGTCCATTGGTTGCTCGGCCCCTCCCCCGCTCTTTCCAGACGATCCGTCGTCGATACCTCCCGACGGCCCCTCGTGCCCTCTTCGATAAGACCCTCGCCTATTCCTCCCAAGCCAATGGCCTGGGAACGTCTCAATGAGTCTGCTCGCCATCCTGAGTCTCTCGATTCTGAATCATGTCCTGATCCTCGCATCGTGAGGGATGTTTGGAACAATGGTCGTCGCTCCACAGTTCGGCAATATTACAACGACACCCGAGCCCCAACCGGGCATTGGACGACCAAAGGGATTCCAATGCTCTTTCTGTTTCCTCTTCCTCTGAGATGCCTCTCCGACCAGCGAGGTGATCAAAAGAACAATCACGCCTTTGAAGGCCCGCTTCATCGGCAGATTTTTCGCGCCCAATTTCCTCGAAGTTGGAAAGCTCTCACTCTCCCCAAGTTCAACTGCCTGACTAGAGATCCGACGATGCACATCCTCGCCTTCAAGCAGGTGTTGATGCTACACGACCACGACAACCAGGTTCTATACCGCACTTTCGCTGACAGCCTAGATGACATGTCACTGGACTGGCATCATAACCTCCCTACAGCCTCCGTAAGTCAATTTAGGGATCTGGCAAACCTCTTCGTTCAATACTATCGGCTGAACCTCAAGCCGGAGAAGAAGTTGGACTCCCTCTACTGTCTCAGGATGGGATCGGATGAAACCCTCCGAGAGTTCTCTCGGAGGTTCCGGAACGAGAATGTTGCGCTCTACAAACGTCACTTCGATGATGAAGCCATCATGCTTGCATTCCAGAACGCCCTACGCTTTAACATCCACATCTACAACAACCTCATCTGCAATCCTCCTACCTCCCTCAGAGTGCTATTCGATCAAATTCAAAAGAAGATTAAGGTGGAGGATGATCGGATCGCACGAAAGGGACGTGACCTCAAAAAACATCTTTCTGATAAGGAACCAATGAGACCAATAGCTCAAGCTCACAATGCGCAGGCTGAGGAAGATGGAACCTCCAAGAGGTCAAAACGGGCAGGAGCGCAAAGCCTCAGAAGACCACGGATACCAAAGAAAAGCAGCCCATCCACCGATCAGACTAGAAGGTCGCCGACTGTCAACAACTCGGAATGTCGCTCATTTGAAATCCATGATGTAACATCTTTCGAGTTATCAATGAAATGATAGTTGTTTCAAGTTATATCGAAGACTATCAAATTTTGTCTCAACTTCTACTCAACGTCATAGTTAGTTCGGTTCGCGTTGTGATACGGTCGACTAACCTGCAACGGTACAAAGCTACGTGTCCCGATACGTAGGTTCGACTGAAACGACACTTCGCCTAAGTACGTCCAACCAATATAAGGGCGCTACACTAAGTACTCTAAATTATTGGTGTCACACATGCTCTCGTTGTCACGTAAGGACATATGAACTAGTGCCTCGCCATAGTTAGTTTAGTTAGCGTTGCAACACGGTCGACTAACCTGCAACAGTACAAAACTACATGCCCCGATGTAGGTTCGACTAAAATGGCGGTTCACCTAAGTCTAACTGATACAAGGGTGCTACGTTGAGTGCTCTGAATCATTGGTGTCGCACATGCTCCCGTTGTCATGAAAGAACACAAGCACTAGTGCCTCGTCACAGTTAGTTCGGTTCACATTGGGACACAGCTAACTAACCTGCAACTGTACAAAGTTACGTGTCCCGATACATAGGTTCGATTGAAACGGTACTTCGCCTAAGTCCAACCAATATAAGAGCGCTACGCTGAGTACTCCGAATTATTGGCGTCGCACATGCTCATGTTGTCAAGTAAGGACACATGCACTAGTGCCTCACCATAGTTAGTTCGGTTCGCATTGCGATACAGCCGACTAACCTATAACGGTATAAAGCTACATGTCTCGATACATAGGTTCGACTGAAATGGTGCTTCGTCTAAGTCCAACGGATACAAGGGTGTTACGCTAAGTACTCTGAATCATTGGCGTTGCACATGCTCCCATTATCATGTAAGGACATATGTACTAGTGCTTCGCCACAGTTAGTACGGTTCGCGTTGCGATATGACCGGCTAACCTGCAACGGTACAAAGCTACGTGTCCCTGACGTAGGTTCAACTAAAATGGCATTTTGCCTAAGTCCAACCAATACAAAGGCACCACGCTGAGTACTCCGAATCATTAGCGTCGCACATGCTTCCGTTGTCATGTAAGGACACATGCACTAGTGCCTCATCATAATTAGTTTGGTTCGCATTGTGACATGGTTGGCTAATCTGCAACGATACAAAGATATGTGACCCTGACGTAGGTTCGACTGAAACGGTGCTTCGCCTATGTCTAAACGATATACAAAGGCACCACGCTGAGTACTTCGAATCATTGACGTCACATATGCTCCCATTTTGTCACATAAGGACACATGCACTAGTGTCGCACCAGTTAGTTCGGTTCGCGTTACAACACGACCAACTAACCAGCAACAATACAAAGCTACATGCCCCAACGTAGGTTTGATTGAAACGGCGCTTCGCCTAAGTCCAGCCAATACAAATGCATTACACTAAGTGCTCTGAATTCTAACTCCCATCATTCAACAAAGCTCAAGACAGCGGCATCGTCTCGGCCCATGGTAACAGCCTTGGCATTTGAAAGCAAAGCCCGAGGTAGGCTTCGTTGCCTCGGCACCTACCAAAGCCCGAGACATCGATACCATCTTGGCCCAAGGAGACAGCCTTGGCAGTCGAAGACAAAGTCTGAGACGATCTTCGCCTTGGCACTCGACGCACCCGGAGAGACAGCTCCGGCACTTACAGACAGAATCCAAGGCGACCTCCGCCTCAGTTCTCAACGAGCCCAAAGAGATAGCTCCGACGCTCGCTGGCTAAATTTGTGGTGTCTCGCACCACCTCGGCGCTCGAAAACAAAGTCTGAGGCAGGCTTCACGCCTCAGCACCTGACAAAGTCTGAGACGACAATATTGTCTCAGCCTAAGGAGATAGCCTTGGGATTCGAAGACACAGTCTTAGGCCGTCATCGCCGCCTCGGCGCTTGACACCGAGGCTGCCATCGCCGCCTTGGCACTCAACAAAGTCCTAGGTTGTAGCCTTGGCACCCGAAAGGTCCAAGCTTACTGGCTTGGCACGCGACAGCAAAGTCCGAGACCTAAGTCTCGGCATTCTACCAAAGTCTTAACTCACAGCCTCAGTATGCCTCAACGAGATAACCCAGGCTGGACCATTCAATAATCAGCATCGTTTGCACCGTGCCCCCATCAATAGTTGGATCGATCAGTGCCTTGACTCGATTAACTAGCCTTCAATAACATATCATCCCCGATCTCACCCCTTTTAACGGTCAACGACTGCAAATCGGTCGAGGGGTACGTAGTCGGTCTAGCTCAGCCGACAAGCATGGTCCCCTGGCATGGCATTCAACGTAGCAAACAGTCGATCGACGGTCGATTTACCGGCAGCAATTGAACTTCTAGCGATGACCAGTCGTCTTAACTGATCGGCCAAAATTCAATGCAATTTTTGCAAGGTTCAGCCAGAAATGTCAATCCCCTTGACCGATACCAATTAGCGGCAATCGATCGATTAAACCTTGGCCGGGGGTCGCCCATGTTCGCCCACACACTTGACACTGGATGAACACTGACAGACTTTGCTACACATTTTTCAATGGTGACTAGGCAGATTAGTGAGATCACCCTCAGACATTATCGTTGAATCTTACTTTACCCGTCGACAGTTAGACAAAACCATGAAGGCGATCCTAGCATCGCAGGAGCATGACATCTACTGTCGAGATTCACACTTGCAAACAAGGAATCATGACCCAAAAGCACCACGTGCCCATAAGCATCACAACTATCCAAATGCATGCAGTCCCAAAGGGGCTTAGTTACAACCAAGAGAAGGTATTATTCCAATAAGACAAGTGTGTGGAACATATTTTTTGGCTGAATTGTATTTCTCCAACCTCCATTGAGAAGCATTCGCTTCAACCATCCAATCAACAGTCTCACCTTCACAAAGGCATTACCCAAAGTGCCCCTTGCATTATCCCTCAGTTAGTTAAAAAACATTACACACTCAGCAACCCTTGACCACTACATGACAACAATTGTTAGCCATCAATTCCAAAGCCTCATGAAAGGGGTATCAACAGCCAAGATTCAAGCTTGAAAATAATGTAAACAGAGGCTGTTCTTCCTCAATTTCATAACCACGTGAACAAGAATCACATGACCAACAGTTGGGATTAATACTCGCAGCAGCAGGGAGGAAGGCCATTCTTTTCAAACGCTTGATAAAATAGTTTTGATATCGATAAACCAGTTTTGCACCATAGAGTCCCAGCCAGCTAGATTAGCACCTACCTAGCTGGAATGGGTAGCTGTGGGTGCAAAATTTAGCCAGCCTTAGAGTGAGACTCGCCAGCTCTGCCTGGGTCCCACGAAGACAAGAGTGGAACCCGCCAGCCCTACCTAGGTCCCACGAAGATGAGAGTGTGAACCGCTAGCTCTGCCTGGGGTCCACAAAGACTATCCAGGGCCTGATAAATCCCTCCGGGTATTTACCAAAACCCCAGATATATATGCACAAAGCTCTATAAATAGCGAATCTTGTAAATAATCCAGACCGGAATTCATTATTCATAATCCAGTTCTCTATTTTCCAGAGCTCCTCGAGCCTTCTGGTAATCAGACTTTAGTCAAGCCTGCTCCACCCTCTGTCTACTTCGATAAGCACTTCTCGGCCTGTCGATAGTAGCTCTACTTTTTCAGAGTTAGTAGATTAAAATATTGCGTCTTACCACACGGAGATGTAGGCTTCGGCCGAACTTCGTCACCACATCCCTTGTCAACTCTCTCTCTCTCTCTCTCTCTCTCTCTCTCTCTCTCTCTCTCTCTTTTCTCTATCTCCACTTACTCAACAATGCCTGTATGGCAGCTTAATAGACGACAACTTAGCGCTTTACATTGTACTGCATTCGAAGTCAACCAACAATTGACTGTTGGTGGAAAATCGTACGACGATCGTAATTTCCCCCATATACTATGTGAGAAACTTAATTCGAAAAGTGACAATCTGACAGTCACATGGTGAGGCGGCGCCGTAAAGCGCCTTGTCACGTTAGATGTCCTTTTTTTCCTCGACGGTCGCAAAAACCTGCATTTACTTATTGATATTTAAATCCAACATTTTGAATATTGGCTTTCAAGTTTTGTATATACCTGATCAACTTTGTATGTACTTCGGCCTTGGTGGTTTACAGTTAGCCATTTTAAGTATAATGTAGGTTGAACCCGACATTTCACATTTTAGGATTAAAAATCGGTAAGTGAAGCACCAATTTTTTCAACTGTCGAGAAAAAAAGAGGGGAATGTTGATGCGGCGAGGCACTTTGCAGCATCGTCTCACCACGTGGCTGTCAGATGGACACTTCTCGAATTAAGTTTCTCACACGGCCGGTATAATAGTAAAGTATTTTTAAAATGTCATTTAAAAATCCCTTTTTAAAAAAGGGAGAATGTGTGAGCGGTCCCTGATAAAGATATCGGTTAAGCTGAAATCTCCTAAATTAACATGGACGAAAATGCCCTCCACATCAATTCAAATTTTCAAAACGATGCCATCGGTTCTCAACATCAAATCTACTCGCCTCTGTTTTGCTCGCCGCCACCTCCTTTTCCCTCCTCATCAGCGGTGGCTGTCGTCGGACTGGGGTGCGATGCATTGGTCGACGAGTGCTATCATCAGGCTGGGGTGGGATGCATGGACCGGATCCCCACCTCCTCCCTTCTCACCGGCGGTAGATGCTGTCAAGCTGGGGTGCGATGCATAGGTCGGCGGTGGCTACCGTTAAGCTGGGGTGCGATGCACCGGTCGACGATGGCTGCCGTCGGGATGGGGTGAGATGCACCAGCCAGATCCCCGCTGCCTCCCACTCGCCTCCCCGATCTCATACCACCTGAGGACCTGTCGCACTCCCGCTTGCCTGATCTCTGGCCACCGCTGCCTCAAACCACCTCCGTGTGCGAGAGAGAAGGGAGAAGGAGAGGCTGTGGGCAGTTTTGGATTTCTGAAGAAAATGAAAAACTTTTCATAAAATGAAATGTCTAGTTATCCTACACCTTAGACATTTATTCTGTCAGAGATTGATCACCAATTAAGCCTTACAAAAATCAAAAGTCCATCCCATAATCCATTCTCTAATTTTCATCATTACTGCATTCATTAAGTACCATATTCTGGGAAGTAATATATAATGGAAAAAATGCTGAATTAAATCCATCAATCAAATTCCCTTGTCACTCTTTAAACTATGAGAGTCTATATGGTTTGGAGCATCGTGTCACGACCTTAGTTTTTTCTTTACTATAGCCCATGCGGCACCCGAGCCACCTCCTCATAACTGAGTTAGTCTTCGATCCCCCAAAGTCCTCCCACACAAGGACCTTCCTTCCTTTGCTCGCACATACATAGGAGAATAGAACATATGGGTGGAAGAGAACTGTCTATTGCTCTGAAAAATTATACTTCTTTGACGTGAGTAACAAATAAGAGATCCCCCTATTTATAAGTAATCAAAATTATGTAACTTGTCCCTGATTTAATAGGTGAAAAATTTCTAGAGTTCTCCACATATTTCTACAATAAGTACTCTTAAATGATATATTAGATATTTTATAATATACTAGGATATTCTAGAGAACCTAGGATGGCTTCGTAGGATTCTAGAACATTTCAGATAAAATCTTCATTCTCCAAGCACTCCTCAGGTGTTTACTTGATTGCATCAAGTATTTGACTCAACATAGATAGGGCAAAATAGTGTAGGTGGACTAGTCGACAGGGGAAAAATTCAAAATTATGATCTACCACATGTCTAGCAAGAGCATGGGTACATATGAGTTGGGGTCGGCAGGAAATGGACCATAGCAAGGGGATGTGGGCAGCGTACGTCGGAGGCTTGAATATTGAATACCTGGAGGTAAGGGATGGGGATAATTTAAGATTATTGAACACCAATAGAAATCAGTTGTCAAGCATATTATGGTGGGTGCAAATAAAATATGGTCACATGAATGTCAACTCTATCATATCTCAGACCTACCGCATAAATTTGTTCCGAGCATATGATTCGCACCTAAGCTCTGTTCCCTCTAAGGAAGTATTTAGTGCACCGGATCCATATGTTGATGTGGTGGAACAGATCGTTCACAACCCTCTGATACATGCAACTCCTAAGGGTGAATACCATTGAACCCTTGATGTAGATATAATGGGACCGTAAAATCAGGAGATGAGCACAATTCATCTTTTTGGGGTGCTTGCATCATTGGGGTTGAGTGTATTGGAGAGAACAAATTTGTTCCAACCTCCTTAAAGTGGTTGGAACATTCACGGCTCCATTGGTCCATTTCAAGGGCTTATGATTATTTTGTGATGATTTATAGAAATGGACCGATAATAGAGTCGTGAATGTTCCAATCTCTTTAAGTCACTACTCTTATGTTGGTCCATTTTAAGGGCTTTCGGTTATTTTGCCTTGATTAATAGTATGAAATGACATAGTTGCCCTTAAAATGGATCAATGAGAGTGCCGTGATTTGGAGTAGAACGACTTTGTTCCTACCTCCTAGAAGAGGTTGGAACATTCACGGCTCTCTCATTGGTCCTTTTCATGGGCTTTTGGTTATTTTATTATGATTAATAGTATGAAATGACGTGCCTGCCCTTGAACTGGACCAATGAGAGACCGTGATTTAGGGGTTGTAACAGCCCGTCCCACCACGTCAGCGTATGGAACAGGTGCACTGAATATTTTCTCATTCCCTCCGTAAAAGAGATTCCACAGATCTAACTACCAAAGATTCGAAGCTCTTATCAGACAACTAGCCGCTCACACGGGGCCCCACATCAATCTACAGAAAGGAAAGTAGCGAACCAGCTGCCTCGTCTCAAACAGCAGCCGGGCAACATATGCTGACGTGTCTTTCCATGGTTCGCTTATAAGATCAGCAGAGCCGGCCACACCAGGGCGCGAACAGCAAATCCCACACAGACGCCTGTTTGCTATCCGATTCTCCTACCCGAACTCACCCCTTTCATCATCTCGTAGCTTCCGCTTCATTTGCTGCAGCTCCTCACTGATGACTGCCACAATGGCCTCCGCCACCACCAGCGCAGCCGCCGCCGCCGCCTCGCTTCAGCTCCCTCACCTCCCGACCCAATCCCACCTCCAACGGCCCTCGCTCCTTTCCTACTCCCCCAAACCATCTCGCGGCGCCGTCCGCTGCTCCGCCTCCTCCAACGGCCGCGGCCCCGGCCCCGGCCCCGGACGGGGAGACGAAGATCAGGGCCCCAGGGGCGTCGATCGGCTGCTCGAGGAGAAGCGACGATCCGAGCTCGCCGCTCGCATTGCCTCCGGCGAATTCACCGTCCAGCAACCCGGGTTTGTTCCTCCCATCCACCATTTCCCTTTCATCAATTGCTGCTCAACCCTAACCTCCACCGAACCCCCCTCATTAAAAGATTGATTCCTCTCCTGCGGAGCGGGATCTCGAAGCTGGGGGCGACCGGGGAGTTCTTGGCGGAGCTTCTGTCGCCGTCGCGGTGGGGAGCCGGCGGCATCGGTGGGTCCCGCGAGGGGGAGACCCCGAAGATCCCTCAGGCAAGAGGATCGATCCGGGCCGTCGGAGGGCAGGCCTTCTTCATCCCCCTCTACGAACTCTTCCTCACCTATGGTGGTGTCTTCCGCCTCACCTTCGGCCCAAAGGTAGTGCTTTTAGTTTTTTTTTTTACTACCGCTCTCCAATTGGAATCACGTCTTCTTCTCCAAAATTTGGATTGCTTCCATGATGTTGATTTCCTGCTGTTACTAGTCCTTTCTGATCGTTTCGGATCCCGCCATCGCGAAGCACATCCTGAGGGAGAATTCCAAGGCTTACTCGAAGGTGCCCCTCATTTGAATTAATCTTCTTTTTCCAATCTTTTTTCTGCGGATACTGATTGATGTCTTTGCCTTGTTTTTGGGAGCACAGGGTATCCTAGCAGAAATTCTAGAGTTTGTGATGGGAAAGGGTTTGATCCCAGCTGATGGTGAGGTCTGGCGTGTCCGAAGACGGGCTATCGTCCCGGCATTGCATCAGAAGGTACTCACCGTTCTACCAGATTTTGGCTTACTAAGAGTCTCGTCTCTCCTTCTACACTGAAGTTAGTCGATGATGAAGTAGATTTTGCTGCATTGGTTCTCTGTATAGCCCATGGAATCAAATGTCGACAAATTTCCTACGAAATGATCGAAATATATATTTTTTTAAGTTCCGACATAGAAATCATCTGAAATTTTCATAGTACCAAATTTCGGTTCGACATCACGAAATGTCGGCCGAAAATGGTCAACATTTGACTGAAATTCGGCTCTCTGCCTTCTTTCCGGATAATGTCACTGAAAAGTCCCATCTTTTTTAGCAATAGATTATATATTTGTCAGTGAAAATTCCATCTTTTTCCTCAATTTCTCACTCTTTTTTTTTTCATAACATACTGATATTTAATCGAAGTAGACCGAAATTCCATAAATTTCCATCAAAACCTGTCCTTAAAAAGACAAAATTCTACCAAAACCTGTCCTTAAAAAGACAAAATTCTACTGACATGGCCAAAATCTGACAAATTTCTTTTTTTTTACCGACCGAAATCAACATTTATAACCTTAGTACTGGCCCCCTGATGTATGACATTGCTCTCGTTGATTTTGTCAACAGTACGTGGCTGCCATGATAGGTCTCTTTGGACAAGCTTCGTATAAACTCTGTGAGAAGTTGGATGCTGCAGCAGTGGACGGAGAGGATGTGGAGATGGAGTCGCTCTTCTCACGGTTGACATTGGACATCATTGGAAAGGCGGTTTTTAATTATGATTTTGATTCTTTATCACATGATAACGGAATAATCGAGGTAATTATTTGTTTCTTCAGAAGGATTTAGATTTGTCTTCGATCCGTTCTCATGCCTTTCATATCTGGAATGCTCAGGCAGTTTACACTGTCTTACGAGAGGCGGAGCTGCGGAGTACTTCTCCCATACCTACTTGGGAAATTCCGGTATGGAAAGATATTTCCCCACGGCAGAAGAAGGTCAACGGAGCTCTTAAATTGATAAATGACACTCTCGATGATTTGATTGCTACCTGCAAGGTATTTCATGCATCTTTTCTTAGTGCATAGATACAGAACTGGTTTAAAACTTATTTTTTGGTTCAATAAAGTTGGCAGGCTCAGTTTTTACTTAAAACTTTGGACAACCATTTCATTTTCTTATCTGAGTGGATAATACTTAGAGCTCATAAAATTTCCGTTCTAGTTTATTAACCAACTTATGCAGTCTATCTATAAGTTCCCATATATATCCATTTCATTCTCATGCACCATTTATTGTTCAAGTTTCTGATTCATCAGATGAATGTCTTATATGTTTTGATAGTATGTTCATCTTGTAATCAAGGTTTGAGACTTAGGATTTGGCCTACTTTCAAACTTCAAAATGAGTTTTCTGTCATTCTAAGTGCATGTTTAGTCGAGAAAGCATCGAGACACTTGAAAAAAAATATTAAGAAGTATAAAATCTAAAAAATTAAAACATAAAAGCTTAAGAGTATTAAAATTTAGGGCAAATAACAAAAGCCTCCCCAAAGGGTAGGCCAAATGATAGGGTCGTACAATTGATTTTCTGAAATTACTCATGATACCCCTTTTGCTTTAGTTGTTGGTAGAATATTTCCACATCCGTTATGTAGCCTTTGCTAACATGCTCCCTTCCCACCCCCTTAATTTCTTCTTTTGGATCAAACTACCCCGACACCTCCATCTCCTCTTATGGCTGCCACATAACGTTTGCCCTCACTCCCTTCTTTTCCTTCCCTAACACACCACCTCTCACTACCCACTCTCGCTCTCTCTCTTACCTGAGTCTCTCTCTCTCTCTCCCCCCCAACTCCCTTCTTCTCTTTCACCTGAAAACACTCCGCTTCGATGGGGGTGCCAATATGCGGTGTTTTGATATTATGTATAAATTTTGTACCGTTCTTATTATAAGAAGAATTGGGATTTCCAACTAGCGTTTTCAGAGACGGGGCGTTTTGCTTGCTGTGGGACGGAGCGTAAGCCCCAGGGTTTTTTAATTTTTAATTTAAAAAATATATAAAAAGTATAAATATTATATAAAAATAGATTAAAAAAAAACAAAATAAAAAATACTATGAGCAAATTAATCATTTAAGCCTACAAACATGGTTCATAAATAAAAAATATATGAAAAATGATAATAAAAATTAACTTATCATTGTTTTTCAATACCATTTAAGATCTAATTCTAAGTTTATAACCAAAATTCAAACTATCTATGTTCATATTCTATTGATTCTATCATTCCATACATGATATAGAATCAATTTTAAACAATTTTAGTTCCAAAAATATCATAATCATCATTCAAGAGAGTAAGACATATAAAATATCACACGGTGGCAATCAAATAATTTTTTTCAACTATGTAGACAAACTCTAGTGAGGGGTAAGCCCAGGCCATTGGGGCGTAAAAGATATGCCCCCGGCTTTCGGGGCGTACGTGCCGATGATTCGGGTATAAGCCCCAGAGGAAAAAAGCCCCAGATTGAACCGCCCCAGGATTTTTAGGACCGCCCTACCCCGGGGCTCATTTTTTTAAAACACTGCATCCAACTATACCTTAGCCTTGATCATACATAGATCGAGATTCATCCTTCACTTTCAAAAGAATTTACAGTATATGCTCTATTCTTTGCAATCTTCCACTACAATCTTCAAATCTTGTTAGCTACCCACAATCTTCTCCACATGCAGTTGAAGTTTCTTGTCTAATTTTTTTGTTGTCCATCGTTTTCTTGCTTCTCAATTCATGCAAAAAGTCGTCTCTCGAGAATAGAATATTTCTTTGTGCAACCTTGACGTGAATAATTTCTTAATTGCACAAAGAAAAGATAAAGGAGGTCGACTAGCAGCTAATTGGCTCAAAGATGGGTGATAGAAGGTCTTAGACATGATGCCCTTGCATGCAAAAGAGGGAATTGAGAAGGTCTTATACATGATTCCCTGGCATGCAAAAGAAAGAATTGAGAAGTAACGAAGAGAAACCACCAAAATAGATTTATTTCATCATGAACTTTGTTAATGTATATACCGGGTCAGGCTATGTACAGTCGGGTCGGGTTGCTTGTGTATTCATGTACATATATATTGGGCTTGAGTCCCTCAATAGAGAGCATTCTATTCTCTCCAAATCCTTGCCGTCATCTCCTAATATAGTATCAGAGCTTTAGGGTTTCTCCGCGGTGAAGGCGACTCCTCCGGCGCCGGCCTCCTCCTCCTCCGGCCTTCCCCTCCAACACCGATCTCCCCTCTCGCAACCCACCCGACCACCGGCCTCCCCTCTACCTCCCGCATCCCACCCGGCCTCCCAGAGCACCCCCTTCCGGCCTCCCCCCGCTACCTCCGGCCTCCCGCAGAACCCCTGCTCCCTCTTTCGGCCCCGCGCTCAACCCCCGGCCTCCCACCCTCACCCGTCGCCCTTTCTGCCTCCATATGCACCCGCCGCCCCCCTCCTGTCGTCCCCTGCAGACCGCAGCTCCCCCTTCCCCGGCCTCCTTCTCTACCGTAGCCCCCCCTCCCGGGCCTCCGCTCCACCGCAGCCCCCCTCCTCCTCCTCCCGCCACAATCCACCCCCCTGGCCTTCTTCCTCCACCGCAGGCCTCCCCTCCGACCCGTCTCCTCTGTATCGGACTGCTCAGGACCTTCCCTGTGCCGGTTCGCCCCTGTACTTCAGGGGTATGACTTCCTACAGCATCTCTAGGCTCCCGTACTGTCTGCACACAGTGGCTGATCGTTGAGTCCCTCTGTCTCCTCGTTTTGATGGTATTCTCGGGCCACGTCCCTGAGCCGCGTCAGTCGACCGTGGACATAGTCAGGCTCCCCTCTGCCATTATGGTAGGACTGCTGCTGCCACTGATCTCACTACTTCGGCACCGCCTGTCACCTCTCCTGCTCAGCCTCGGTCTTATTCCGACCGTCTCCAGCGCTTTGAGGAGCTACTTTTTCGGTACTTCGCCTCCACCAGCTCTTCGACAGATCACAGCCTATTTGCCACTCCTGGTACTACTGCTCCATGGATCTTCGACTCAGGTGCCTCCTATCACCTTACCTCTGACTTTTCCATACTCACGGACTGTCTCCCTGTTTCTACTCACCTAGGGGTCTACACTGCTGACGGGACCCGTGTACCCATTTCGCAGTGTGGATTCATCACCTCTGCCTCCGATATCACTGGTCGCCTGACCTTGCCTCGTGTTCACCATGCTCCCCTCTTAAACATTAATTTAATATCTGTTAGTTCTCTTTGTGACTCGGGCCTGACTGTGACTTTTACTTCTTCCTCTTGTTCTGTGCAGGATCCACGGACGGGTCAGAGAGCTGGGCTGGGTCGTAGAGCAGGGGGACTCTATCAGTTGGATTACCTTCATGTTCTCACTTCCACTCCTTCCACTATGTTAGCTATGTCTGTCACCTCTGATGCCGACTTGTGGTACAGAAGGTTAGGTCACATATTCAGTGATTGACTCCAAAGCGTTTTTCGCTCTGGAGCTCTAGGTCGGGTGTCCTCCCCCCTCTCTATCTGCACTGGTTGTCGCTTAGCAAAGCACCTTGCTCTTCCCTTTTCTGATAGTGCTTTTTGTTCCAACGCTCCTTTTGATCTCGTGCACTCTGACATGAGGGGTTCTGCTCCAATTGCCTCATTTACTGGTTTTTTGTATTATCTGAACTTCATAGATTATTACTCCCGCTGCACCTGGGTTTATCTCATACGTCTCCGCTTCGAGATTCCTCATATTTGCAGGACCTTCACTATTATACTACACATCCAGTTTGATTGGCGCATTAAGACCTTTCGGTCTGATTATGCCCTGGAGTATCTCTCATCTGAGATGTGTGAGATCCTTCAGACTCACGACACTCTTCACCAACAGTAGTGTCCCCGCACCCATGAACAGAACGGAGTCGCCGAGCGCAAACTTTGTCATGTCTTCGAGATAGTGCGTTCTTTACTTCTGTCTGCTTCTATTCCATATTCTTAGAGGGTCGAGGCTGTTCTGACCGCCATTTATCTAACATCACTCCGTCCTCTACCCTCTCTGGTCTTATACCGTATGAGCGGCTTTACTCCACACCTCCTGACTATTCTCTTCTTCGTATCTTTGGGTGCACGTGTTTCGCCCTCCTCCGTCCCCATGAGCGCACCAAACTCTATGCTAGGTCTGTTAGATGTGTCCACTTGGGGCTCAGTCGGGAGCACAAGGGATATCGGTGCTACGATACCTTGGCTCGTCGGATACGTATCTCTCGTCACGTCTCCTTTGTTGAGAATGTTCCGTACCTTTCCACAGAGTCCCGGGATCTTCCATCACCGCCTGTGCCACTCTACGCCTTCACCCCCCTCTCACCATCCCCTTACTACCTCCGTATTCTGCTCTCACGCCCTCGGTTGTGCCCTTCCCGGTTGAGCCTCCCATCCCTTCCTCACCTCCATCTTTTCAGTCTCCACCACCTCCCTTGCCACCCACACCGCTACCCCCCCTCCCCCGTCATCTCCATCGCTACTTGTCACGTGTGTCTACGCTCGTCGTTCCACAATCCCTCCCACCGAGACTGTCTCCCCTGGTACTTCTTTGCCTGCAGTTCCCCCTCCGAGTCGGTTTACACTGATACTCCCTCGCCTGCTGCTGCTGCTCCCTCCTCTCCGGTCGCAGATCCTGATCCTGTTCGGTGCTACCCTGCATGCGAACATCACCCTTCTGACAGATATGCTTACTCTCCCAACAGGTTTGGTTACTCTACGTTTACCTCTGACTTCTCTGACTACTATGTTGTTGCCTCCTACTCTCCGTCTTACCAGGCTTTTCTTACTGCCCTTCACACCCACCGGGAGCCCCAGTCGTACCGTGAGGCAGCTTTACACCCAGAGTGGCGGCAGGCCAGTTAGTAAAGCTTAAGGCTTTTCAGCGGACCCAGACGTGGAATCTGGTTCCTTGTGTGCCTGTCAGCTGCAAGTGGATCTTCAAAGTCAAGACTCGACCTGAAGGTTCCATTGAGCAGCACAAAGTCTGTCTCGTTGCTCGTGGCTTCTCCCAGGAGTATGGGATTGACTACGAGGAGACGTTTGCTCCTGTTGCTCAGATGGCTACTGTGCGCACCCTCGTAGCTATGGTAGCTACTCGAGGGTGGCCTCTCCATCAGATGGATGTGACTAATGTGTTCCTTCATGTTCCACCAGGCGTTTCTGTTCCTCCAGGGCACGTTTGCCATCTGTGCCGAGCTATCTATGGGCTCAAGCAGGCATCTCGTGCCTGGTTTGAGTGTTTCCGCAGTGCAGTTCTGGCAGCTGGGATTGTAGAGAGACACTCTGACTATGCTCTGTTCACCCGCTCCTCCAGTCAGGGTATTGTTGTGTTGCTTCTGTATGTGGATGATATAATCATCACCGGGGATGACAGTGCCACCATAGCGTCACTTCTAGAGTCAGTTTGAGATGAAGGATCTGGACCCTCTCCGATACTTTCTTGGGCTTGAGTTTGCCCAGTCAGCTCGTGGGTTATTGATCTCACAGCAGTACATTTCCGACATTTTTGCTGAGGATGCTCTCACTGACTCTCGTACTGCTGACACGCCCATGGAGCTCAACTTGAAGCTCCTTTCTACAGATGGTGAGCCTCTCCAGGATATCTCTCGTTACCAGCGGCTGGTTGGGATGCTCGTTTATCTCACCATGACTAGGCCTGACATTGCCCATGCCGTTGAAATTGTCAGTCAGTTCGTTCAGGCTTCTCGCTCGGTTCACTTTGCAGCGGTCCTTCGGATTATTCGGTATCTTCGCAGCACCGTCACTCATTCACTGCTATTTTCCTCCACCTCTCCATTGGTTCTGCTTGCTTACTACGATGCAGATTGGGCTGGAGATGTTGCCCGGTCAGCTCGTGGTCTGTTGGTCTCCCAGCAGAAGTACATCTCCGACATCCTTGCTGATGCTGCTCTTACGGACACACGCACTGCTGATACACCCATGGAGCTCAACTTGAAGCTTCTCACTACAGACGGTGAGCCGCTTCAGGATGTCTCCCGCTACCAGAGGCTGGTTGGGATGCTCGTCTATCTCACCATGACCCGGCCAGACATTGCCCATGCAGTTGGCATTGTCAGTCAGTTTGTTCAGGCTCCACGGTCAGTACACTATGCAGCTGTTCTTCGGATTATCCGCTACCTCCGGGGCACCATCACCCGTTCACTACTGTTTCCCTCCACCTCTCCGTTGGTGCTGCGTGCCTACTCCGATGCAGATTGGGCGGGAGATGCAGCCACTCGTCGCTCGACTACAGGCTACTGTGTGTTTCTGGGTGATTCACTGATTTCGTGGCGCAGCAAGAAGCAGGAGTCTGTTGCTCGCTCCAGCACCGAAGCCGAATACAGGGCTATGGCTTCTACCACCGCCGAGATTGTCTGGCTTCGCCGTCTTCTGCTCGACTTAGGAGTGGTGATATCCGGGCCCACTCCTCTCTTCTGTGACAACCGGAGTGCTATTCAGATTCCTAGCAACCCGGTCTTCCATGAGCGAACAAAGCATATTGAAGTTGATTGTCATTATGTTCGCCAGGCGTTTATCGACCACACCATCTCCCTGCCTTTCATCTCCTCATCGGAGCAGACTGCTGATTTTCTGACGAAGCCCCTGCCGATTGCTCGCTTCCAGCATTTTCTAGGCAAACTCTCGGTTCATGATCCACCGTGAGTTTGAGGGGGAGTGTTAATGTACATATAGATGGGTCGGGTTTAATGTATAGTCGGGTCGGATTGTATAGTGATACATGTACATATTTTGGGCTTGAGTCCCTCAATGGAATGCATTCTATTCCTCTCCAAACCCTAGCCGTCATCTCCTAACATCTATAAATAATCATTAAGATTTCATTACTAATTTACTATACATTTTAATTAGTTTATGAATAAGCCTAATGATAGTGCTGAGGGTTTCTATGCGTGAACTTTAAATACACACTATTTTCGGACATATAGGTAGCGTTTGTTGCTGTACCTAATGTGCCGACCGAGTGAGCAATGATGTATATATGACTATTCAGCTTGATATATTATCGAGCACTCATGATTTAACCATTGGAGAAAATTATGGATCTGCTGGCCATGAGTTGTAGATTGCTTTTGTGAGCTCCATATATTTCAACAGTTTCCTGCGATCGTGCGGTTTTCCAGGCTCATATGCCTTCTAATGTAGTTTGAGAAGCTCTTGACTACTAGCTGAGCATGCACATTCTTGGGTATTTGAACATTTTTGTGCTTTTAGAACATTCTATTATCCTCACAACCTTGAATTATTTGTCTGTCTTTGTTCACAGAGGATGGTAGAGCAGGAGGAGTTGCAATTTCATGAGGAGTACATGAATGAGCAAGATCCAAGCATTCTTCACTTTTTATTGGCATCGGGTGATGACGTACTCTTCCAACTCTAGCTATCAAAGCTTAAAAGCTCTCACAGTTGGAGTTTGTTCAACCTATTGCATTTCTTGCTCCTACTAGGTTTCTAGCAAACAACTTCGCGATGATTTGATGACATTGCTTATAGCTGGCCATGAAACATCTGCAGCGGTGTTAACATGGACCTTTTATCTTCTTTCTAAGGTATCTTATATTGTGGATTTCCAGTTAATTGAACTCAACCATTTATTTTATTTTTATTTTACTTCCTAGTTAACATGTAAATAATGCATCAGGATTTTCTTAGTAACTTGTGTAAGTTGTTACCAAGTGATGCCTTCTATCCATTAGAATAACCCCAAAATATTTGTTGTACACTTTTGAATCTGAAAAATTGAGCATATCACTATAAATAACTCTTTATGCAAGTGCATTTGTAGTATTTTTTATCTATAGAATCCAAAACATATATGTATTGATTTGAGCTACCCCATGTGTCATTGAAGATATAGAAGATGAAAGACATGCCCATGTCATTGGATCGGTTAAATTCCAACTTCCAAGAACCTTAAAAAATCATATTTGCAATAGACGACTGCTAGTTTGCCACTTCAATCGCTGAAGGTGATGCAAACAAAGATGTGGTTTCCTAAATTTCCTAGTATTCCTACTTCAATCATGATTCCAAATTGTATTGGATTCCTACACAAGATAGATTTCTACTTAAAGTAAGATTCCTTGATGAGTTAAAATTCCTCCTCAATGGAGGATTCTTTGATGAAATAGGATTCCTAAATCAGGTTGAATTTTAAGCCGATGAAATTTGAAGAATACAATGAGAAGAGAGCTGTGCCAAAAGGGAATTCGAATATGCCTTCTTTGCTTGTAGTCAAGGTTTAGAGCAAAGATGATGGCGATTACAACATTTAACGAGGATATTCTACATAAGCCATTATCTCAAATCAGCATCAACTCTTTGATACTTGAAGAGTCCCCCAAGACATGTTGGAATTGTTGATCAACAAGTTCAACATGATTATTCTCAGTCATGGAAATCCATGATAGATCCTTCCGGCAGCTCCATCCATCGAGTAGGTTCACTATCAACTCCTATAAATTCTTGAACATGAAGTATGGTTCTTGCCCGACATCTAAATTATTTGGAAAGACAAAGTCCCAGCTAAAGTCAAGATTTTTATGTCTTTTGCCATTCAGAATAAGATCTTGACTAATGCGAATCTACTAAAGAGAAGCAATCCCAAAATCACCGATCAGTCATGCTCTCTCTCTCTCTCTCTATGATACTGTGGGCGCAGAAAAAGATACGGGTCGTCTTTATTGCGAATCACACGAGATTACAGAGTGGCCGGGACCCGGGGGCTCGGGTGTTGCGAGTCCGGTGCGGCGAATATTTGATCAGGAGATTGTGGGAGAGATCCTCTGGAGGGTCCCTTTGATCTGCGTCTCCACGTGGTATTCGTGCGAGAGCTCTGAAGGGGTTGCCCAGGACAGAGGTCTTTACAGGGTGAGGGTTTTTGAGAGGCTAAGGAGTATCCGCCTTTGTTTTTGTCCCGTCCGTGCTTTGCGCTTTCTCGGCTAGGGAGGTTTTGGGCTTCGTTCCTCGGTCTTCGTGTCTTCCTCGATCCTTGCTAGACCTCGACGTCCTTTGATCGTTGGTTCGCGACGTCGATCGTGCTTTTGGCGTCGGCTTTGGCTTTGGCTTTCGGCTTTGGCGTTGCTTTGGCTTTTACTTTGCTTTGGCGCTTGCGCTTGAACGTAGACGTGCAGAGACTTGCGATGCTTTAGTTCTTCCGGACTTCGCGTCGTATCGGCTAGAACGTGCGGTGCTTTGCTCGTGACCGGTGTAGTTGCTTGGCTTTGGCACGTGCGTTGCTTTGGCGCGGGCTTTACCGGTGCGTCTGCTTTGGCTTCTTGCGTTGGCTTTGGCTTTAGCTTTGACTCGATCTTCTTCTCGAACGGCGATGGCTACTTCTTCAGGGCTTCTTTATTCTTCCGGCTTCCTCGACGGTTGTGGCGTCGGCTGGCTTCTTCTCCGGGCGTTTTTGGCTTGATCGGAGTTGAAGGCTTCTTGTGGAGATGGTGGGTGTAGCACCGATCTCCGTGCGACGGTTGTAGCGTCGGCTTTTGTTGATGAAGACGGCGGGGGTAGCACCGATCTCCGCACGACGGTTGTAGCGTCGGCTTTTGTTGACGAAGACGGCAGGGGTAGCACCGACTTCAGGCCTTCTTCTCCGAGCTTTCTTCTTCGTGCGAGGAGTCGACGCCTTTGTTGAAGACGACGGGTGTTGTCGGCTTCGATCTTCTTCTCCGGCCTTTGCTTGTGGCGTCTTCGGAGTTGGTGAAGATCGTTGGAGAAGTCGGGGTGATGACGACTCCGGGTCTTCTTCTCCAAGCTTTCTTCTTCGTGCAAGGAGTCGAAGCTTTGATCTTCGAGTGCAAGGTCTTCACGTTGATGAGGACTTGAAGGGCCAAGGATTCCCGTAGGACGTGCTTGCCGTGCCTCGTGAAGCCTTCGGTCTTCAAGCGTTGGAGCTTCTCTTGCAGAGCCCTTTCGTCTTCAGCTTTTCGGACCTTTGATGCCTTCCCCCACCCCCTCTATTTATAGGCAAAGGGGGCGGTTGGGGGAGATATGGCTGAAATCTTTTGGTTTCATCCAATATCTCCCCCCATAACCATCAAGATATTGTTCCTTTATTTGGGGAAACAAACTCGATCCCCTCCTTTTTAGTTGGGGTGGTTACGGGCTAGATGTGACTCGATCTTTGAAGATTGAGTTGTTATTTTTTGCACTTTTGGATCGGATGGCGACACAACGTCATATTGTCCGTTGGATCGAGGGATCGTCGCGGATCTACGGCTGCGTAGACGTCCACGCCACCTCCCCCCGCATCGAGGTGGTTTTGATTTTTTTTCTTTTCTTTTTCTTTTTCCCTTTCTTTTCTTTTCCTTTATGGCTGGCTCCACCTCCCCATGGGGAGGGGGGCACGGTTTTCAAGAAGGGGGGGCCGGTGGGCCCCCCTCTTTGTGTTCGAGTTGCGGGTTCGGTGTGACCCGTTTGCTTTGAGTTGGGCCATGGCGCGCGAATTGAGTTTGCACGCGGGCCGAGTTCGCATGCGGGCCGTTTGTGTGCGGGCTCAATTTCGCACGCGGGCCGTTGTGTATGGGCCAGGTTGCGCATGTGGGCCGTTGTGTGCGGGCCCAAGTTTTGTGTGTGGGCCATTGTGTGTGGGCCAAGTTCCGCGTGCGGGTCCATTTTGTGTGGGTCGGGTTTCGCATGCGGGCCCATCTTATATGTGCGAGTCGAGTTCGACCCGAAGGCCGTTGAGTGTGAGCCCGTTTTACGTGTGCAAGTCGGGTTCGACCCGTGGGCTAATTTCGATGCCCACAAATGCCCCCTCAAGTTTGAGTGCGCCCGCGGAAAACGCGTAGCGCTTGGACTTGAGCCGCGTATTCGTGTGGGATTAGGTCTTTATAAGGGCCTCCGTTTCTTCGTTTCTCTTCATTGTTGACGATTCCCGGCGGCTTGGAGACGAAAGCTCTATCTAGGGTTCCTTGCTTCGCGACGATGACGCGGAGGATGAAGATGGTCACGCCATGGAGCTCAAGTAGGAGAGGAGATCGCCGGATCGCGGAGGGCGAAGGGTCGCAGGCGAGGTGGTCCTCCTCCTCCTTCTTCTGGTTCTGGACGGAGCGGCAGCGCGGTGGCTGGCGCGGTGGCAGGCGCAGGAGGCGGCGGGCGGGCGGCCGGTGCGGGCGGCGGCATGCGAGCGCGCGAGGCGCGGCGGGCGGGCAGCCGGTGCGGGCAGCGGCGGGCGCGCGCGCGGGGCGCGGTGGGCTGGCGGCCGGTGCGGGCGCGACAGGCGCAGGAGGCGGGCGCGCGCGCGGGGAGCGGCGGCGGCAGCGCGCGCGGGGAGCGGCGGGCGCGACGGCCGGTGCGGGCGCGGCAGAGAGGCAGCGGGCGCGGCGGCCGGTGCGGGCGCGGCAGGGAGGCGGCGGGCTCGCGCGCTGGGAGCGGCGGGCGCGGCGGGCGCGGCGGGCTGGCGGCCGGCGCGGTGGCCGTCGTGGGCGAGGCCAGCAGCCCTTTTGGGGGCTGCGGGTTTTTGTAGGAGAGGGGGGGTTGCGGTTTTTGCTGTGCCCCCCCCCTCTTATTTTCCTCTATCTGCATCTGTTTTTTTTTTTTTTTTGCGCTATTAGTCTTGTGCTTTTCTTGTTGTCTGACTCGTGATTTTCCTTTCATCCCCCCTTTTTCCAGGTCTCGACGTTACGAGAGCTTTCCGAGTTCCGGCTGGATCGTCGATGCGGTCTCCCACGGGAGTACGCATCTTCGTTTCCCTTTTGCGCAAGTCTTCGACCACCGTACTTCGAGACAGGAGACCAGACTGTCAATACTTCAGCTTTCGACACATGAGCGAGTTTGTGAGGATGGTGTGGCCGACGGCTCTTGCCGTGTGTTGAAACTTGGCGAGCGTATCCTTACTGACGAAGGATCTTCCCGGCAGGTTGTTCGGCCAAGTTTGGGGTTGCCGTTTCACCACACTGGCGAGGAGTCGGTTCCGGTCCCCGTTGTTGCTTTGAAGATATGCTCCCGCCGTACGCGATGGGGTGTAGAGATTCATCCGCGTGGAGGCGTCACATATCTGGGAAGTTTTCGGGACTGGATGAGAGAGCTGTCTGGCGCTTTGGAGGCAGAGCCAGGGATGGAGCGTCTGGCAAGGTTTGTGGAGCCGGCATGTTGGGAGTACAGCCGACCGGACGGTATGTACCGGGCTCTTTGCGAGCAGTGGTGCCCTGAGACCAACACTTTTTTGACCGGAGCTGGTGAAATCGGGATCACCCTTCGTGACGTGCATATTATCTCTGGATGTCCAGAAGTTCGGAGCTACTATCAGGAGGAGGTTCCTTCTTTAGAGGTCCTGACGGATCCAGACGAGTCTCCTAGCTTCTGTCTTTTGCTTTTTAAGGCATACGCTATTATAGCAGCGCGTGAGCAGTCAGATCGAGTACTCCACTCGGCTTGGGTGGACTTCTGGTTTCGAGGAGAATATCGCCACGCCCCCCCTTCGAGTCACCCGATGTGGAGGTACGCATCGTCATAGAAACCGGCACCTGGCACTTTCCGGCGACCGATTGAATCTCTGAAGAAAGAATGGTGCTCCATGGCGGGGGCGCAACGTCCCTGGGAGGTTTTGGGACTGGAGGAATGCAGCGATGCTTGATGTGCTGCTTACTGGTCAGCGGGGTTGGTAGTTTTTCTTTGCCGCTTTGCTCTGCCCTGGAACGGAGATGTGATACGCCCTGGGACCTTCCTTGCAGCTGCTCGGATGGTGAACGGAGAATTTCTTAACCTGGCGCCGACGATCCTTTGCTCGTTGTACCAAGGGCTTAGTGGAACATACTGGAGTCTATCGAGTGCAGATAATGCAAGAGGGGAAGTAGGCAGAGCCAGTTCCTTTTGCCCCCTGCATTACCTTTATGGTTAGATTGGGCTCCACTTTCCGAAGGGGATCTTTGCAGCACGTGGACCTTCGACCTCGGTGCCCTTTCTTCCTTGTGTAGGAGGGGTAATGAATGCTTATTACGCGTGGGAGCGTCCGAAGCCCAGCGCTCGAGAGTGGTTGAGACGTATGGGCCCTTCTGACTTTGACTTTGTATCGGAGAATGCACTTGCACCTTCTACCAGATCCTTGGTATGTGATGGGACGGAGATGCCCGAGCACTTGTACTGGAGTATGGTGAGTTGCAGGCCCGGGTATCTCGTTTGGCGTCGTGGGGATGCAGTGGAGGTGGCACGGTACTCTCCCCACCGGTTTGCTCGACAGCAGGGTTTCCGCCAGGAGTTGCCGGGGACTCCTTTGCGCATGCAGTCACGTTACACTCCGCAGGAAGCGTACCGCCTCTGGAGAGCACTTTATGACCGATTTACTGGGTGCATTTTCTCGCCGGGGATTAAGTCGGGCGGAAAGGATGCTGCAACTCCTGAGTATCGCTGCTGGGTCAACGAGTCAGTGCTTCCCTTCCTGGCTAGCTTTCCACTGGACGTCCTTGCTAGCAGCGAGCGGGCTGACTTTTCTTTTGACCCTTTGGTGGGGTCAGAGGATCGCCGTCTTTGGTCCGAGGAACGACGATCGGAGAGGTCTCACGGCCATCGAGAAAGTACTTTCCGAGCTTCTCCTTCTGTGCAAGAGGTCGAGATGGCTTCGTCTACCAAGATTCAGAGTCTTCCTGAGACTCTGACTTCTTGGAGTGGACGTGCTTCTCCCAAAAGAAGGAAGTTGGATTTCTTGTGTGAGGCTGCTTTGGATGACACTAATGAGGCGGAGCCAGCTCGAGAGGGAGAGCCAGGGCTTTTTGCCGATGAGGTAATCCCTCTTTCTGGGGTAGCTTCATCGGATGTCGCAGGTATCTCTTGCTTCTAGTTGCTCATGGATTTCTTTGCTTGTATTCTTATTCCGTTGGCTGAGTTTTTTAACTCTCATTTTGGCAGGGTCTGCTGGATTGGATTACGAGTCTGCCCCCAAGGGGGTTGGGCATGGATGCTCTCCCATCGGAGCGACGTTGATTGAGAGTGGCGGGCTGGATGTACCTTGGGATAACTTGGAGCTTTTGGGAGCGTGTGGAGCAGATTTTGCCGGCAGTGCTGTCAACCTGGACGATATTGACATGGAGCAGTTGGGCTTTGGGGAGGAGGATGAGGTCTCCAGTGTAGGGAGAGAACAGACTCCTCTGGTTAGGCCCGGTATTCCGGCGGAGATTACTCCCGCAGTCGTTCCGTCGGAAGGTTTGCTTGTAGCTTCTCCTTCGGCTCCGGTGGTACCGCTGACTGTTATCACGGCGATGGTTCAGGAGGCGGTTCCTGCACTTGAGTCTTCAGGACCGGAGCCCACCTTGCCTGTGCACTCAGGGGCTGACAGGCGAAAGTGCAGTTCGCGAGGCCTTCTTTCTGCGCTTCTTTTGGAGAGCTGTCGGAAGTATATCCAGGTGACGCTCGCACCTTTTCAGGAGGATGGTCTTGATGCTTTGAATGGCTAGTGGGTCCTCGAGGGACCTGAGTTTTGCAAGAGTCTGGCGGCTTTCCAAGTAGATGGCTCTTTGTTTGAGGCACGGATGCATGCTTTCTTGGCGGATAGTGAAGCTCATCGCTTGAAATGGGCTTCGATGGAAGATGACCTTCCCCTGGTACTAGCAAAGGCCGAGGACGAGGAGCATCGTCTGGGAGAGCAGCATGCACTTGCCACTGCGAGCCTTGTTCGGGCGCGGAAGAAGCTAGAGGTTGCTCGCGCATCTTTTGAGAAAGCTGAGGCGATCGAGAAATCTTTTGGAGCAGATCTCGCGAAGCAACGTATTGAGCTGGCGACGCATCGAGAGCGGATAGCTTCTCGGTCTTCGGAGCTGCAGCGCATGGAGGTTACTGGCGGCGAGCTGCTCCAACGTCTTAAAGAGTTTAACTCGCTTTACTAGCAGTGTTGCATTTCCTTTTTTTTCTTGTCATTTCTGCTGGATAGACTCGTAGTTTTACTTTCTTTCGTTTGATGATAACTTAATATCATGCATCTATTTTCTGGACTTATCTTCTGGAATGGTGGTGTCTGGATGTTTTTTGTTTGGACTGAACCTTTACAGGCTGCCTACGTACCCTACTGAGAGAGATCAAGTCACACGTAGTTCTTTTTTTTTTTTTTGCAAGGAGTGTAGCCCTGCTTTTAGGCGTAGTACCTTTTGAGGTACTTGCCATTGATAGGGCCGAGTGTAAGCCCTTCTGGCGTGGTGAGAAGATATCCACCGTTGGAGTAGACCTCTTTGACAGCGTGCGGTCCATCCCATTTGGCGTCGAACTTCTTTCCTCCTCGATGCGAAAGAATGATGGGGCGTTTGACTGCCAGCACCAATTCTCCTATTTGGAAGGATCGAGGGCGAATTCTTTTGTTGAAGGCTCGCGTTAACCTGGCTTGATAGCATTCCAAGCGTTGCTGGGCTTCGAGGCGCTTTTCATCCAGTGCTTTCAATTCTGCTAAGCGAAGTTGGGCGTTGTCCCTGTTGACGAGGCCTTCTTGGATGGCTATCCTGAGTGACGGGATTTGGAGCTAAAGCGGGAGGACGGCTTCTACTCCGTACACCAGTGAGTACGGAGTTGCCTGTGTCGGTGTGCGAAAAGAGGTGCGATATGCCCATAATGCTTCGCCCATGCGTTCATGCCAGTCTTTCTTTGACTTTGAGACGACTTTCTCCAAAAGCTTGCAAAGAGTCTTGTTGAAAGCTTCCGCTAAGCCGTTGGCCGACGCGTTGTACATGGTTGAACACATTTGCTTGATATCGAATTTGGCACAAAAGTGGCTGACAGCGGCATTCTTGAATTGCTTCCCGTTGTCCGTAACGATATAGCGAGGGATGCCGTACCGGAAGATGATGTCGTTCTGGATGAAGTTGATGACAGAGTGTCTGGTAACTTCTCGCAATGGTACTGCCTCAGCCTACTTGGAGAAGTAATCTGTTGCCGCCAGGATGTAAAGATGCTGCTTGGATGACTTGGGTAGCGGACCGACAATGTCGAGTCCCCATCCATCGAAGGGCCATGATGCGGTGGTTGGATGCAAAGGTTCCGGAGACTGACGGATGTAGTCGCCATGCAACTGGCAAGCGTGGCATCTTTTTGCAAACTCGAGGGAGTCCTTGATCATAGTGGGCCAGTAATACCCCATACGCCTGATGCGGAAGTGAAGCTTTGGACCGGACTGATGTGAGCCACAGATCCCGGCATGGACTTCTTCTAGTGCTGTTTCTGCTTCTTCTTTTGCAAGACACCTCAGGAGCGTACCATCGTAGCTTCGACGATACAACTCGTTGTTGAAGTGGAAGAATGTCAGAGACCGCCGGCGAATGTCGACCTTGCGCTTTGGATCTTCAGGGAGCTTCCCGTGGACAAGAAAGTCTATGAATGATTGTCTCCAATCTAGCTCGTCGGTCACGAGAACGTGTACTGCATTGACTTGGTCTGGGAGTCCCATAGGGAGGTCCTCCTCGGTGATCACCATCCTCTTACAGACAGGGATGCTGAGTTGGCTTCTTTCTGGGAACGGAAGTGTAGCCGCTAAATTTGCGAGCGCATCAGCCTGCTGATTAAGGTTTCTGGGAACATGTTGGATTGAAGCATTTTTTAGCGTACCAAGGAGTTTCAGAGCTCGCAGATGTAATGGCACGAGATCTTCTTTGTTGACTTTGTATGCTCCCAATATTTGCTGAATGACGAGTTGAGAGTCGCCGAAAATTTCGAGCCCTTAAAGTTTCATATCATTGGCGAGTTCGAGGCCAATAATCAAGGCTTGATATTCCGCCCTGTTGTTGGAGCATGGTTCTGATAGTAGAAATGAGAAGGGGAGTACTTCGTCGTTTGGCGTGACGAAGATGACTCCTGCTCCTGCCACGTCTTGCCTTGCCGCGCCGTCGAAGAATATTTTCCAAGAAGGGGCGATATCGATGCAGAATACTTCTTCGTCTGGGAGATCTTCTGATAGTTCCTATTCTGCTGGAAGGGGGTATTCTGCCAGGAAGTCCGCGAGAGCTTGACCTTTGACTGTCTTACGAGGGACGAAGGTGATGTCAAACTCAAGGAGGAGTAAAGTCCACTTGGCCAAACGTCCGGAGTGCACTGGTCATGACATGATGTATTTGAGTGGGTCGGCTTTTGAGATGAGTCTGATGACGTGAGCTAACATGTAGTGTCGCAGCTTCTTTGTAGCGAAGATGAGCGCCAGACAGACCTTCTCAATCGGGGAGTAGTTTAGCTCCGCGCCGATGAGAGTGCGGCTCAAATAGTAACTTGCTGTTTCCTTGCCTAGCTCGTTGTCTTGAGCCAGGAGTGCCCCCAAGGACTGCTCCTGGGCGCTGATGTAAAGGACCAATGGCTTTCCTTGAACTGGTGCTGTCAGAACTGGAGGCTTGAGTAAGTAATTCCTGATGTTTTGGAGGGCTTCCTGACAAGCTTAATCCCATTTGAATGGTGCTCCTTTCTTCATGAGGCGACTGAAGGGCCTACATTTTCCAGCTAAGTTGGCGATAAACCTCCTGATATATGCTAAATGGTCCTGGAGACCTCTGAGGTCTCGCACTGTTTTTGGGATTGGCATATTGAGAATAGCATCTATTTTGGATTGATCTATCTCGATGCCTCGATGTCGTACGACAAAGCCGAGAAACTTACCCGAGGAGACTCCAAATGCGCATTTAAGCGGGTTCATGCGAAGCTGGTACCTTCGAAGCCGTTTGAAGATTAGCTCGAGGTCTTGAAGATGCGCTGACTTTTGTCTTGATTTTACCACGAGGTCGTCTACGTAGCATTCCACATTCTGATGAAGAATATCGTTGAAATTTTTTTGCATGGCTCGTTGGTAGGTAGCTCCTGCATTTTTCAAGCCGAAAGGCATGACCTTGTAGCAGTAGATCCCTTTTGGCGTGCGGAATGCCGTAAGCTCTTCATCTTTGGGCGCCATCTGGATCTGGTTGTAGCCTGAGGATCCATCCATGAAGGTTAGTGCTTCATGGCCTGTTGTTGCATCCACCATCAGTTCTGTGACTGGCAATGGGAAGTCATCTTTGGGGCATGCATTGTTTAAGTCCATGAAGTCCACGCATACTCTGATCTGGCCGTTCTTCTTCTTAACTGGGACCACGCTGGAGATCCACGTTGGATATTTAACTTCCCGGATAAAGCCGGCTTCAATGAGCTTGTTGACTTCGCCTTCTATTTGCGGTACTAATTCTGGCCGGTAGCGTCTTTGTCCTTGCTTGATGGCTCTAGCTTCATGTCTGACAGCAAGCTGGTGTACTGCAATCTTGGGGTCAAGTCCGGGCATTTCCTTGTAGGACCATGCGAAGACATCTCTGTATTCTTGGAGTAACTTGATGTATGCGGCCTCCTCTTCGGGAGTCAGGAGTGCACTTATGAATGTAGGCCGAGGATCCTCCTGTTTCCTAAGTTGATTTTCTTCAAATCGTCGACGGTAGATTGCCCCCCTTCTTCGAGGACTGGCGGGGCGTCTGACAACTCGTCGTCCGAAGTAGAAGTTGCGTCGATTGGAGTGTCGGAAATTGTGATATGATTAACAGAGACCAGAATGATATCGGTGACGTCGTCAGTTTGGAAGAATGATATGGGTGGGAGGGTGGGAACGTTATTTCTCACCTTAGTAGGTGTCTTTCCCAAACGGTCGAATACTGACCTTTGCTTTACTTGTCTGACTGGCCCAAGTCTTTTGAATGCTGATACGGGATTTTGACTTGCCTGGTTTTTGATGCTCTTCTTTTGCTTCTGAGGTATGGTCCAACGTCGAGCTTGATATCGCCTTCTTTTGGCGCCCTTTGTAGCGGGATGAACGACATTGGTGGAGCGTGCATCGGAGGCTGACGATCCCTCTTCCGCTTCATCTACCAACTTCACCTCAATGTAGTTAGAGGTGAAGGTCTTCTCTCCTGTTATCTTGATGACCATCGGGGTTTGACGGGAGCCGATGCCTTGCCGATTTGGTGGGATCTGCTCGCCGCCTTGGAGTAAGTGGGCTTGAGTCTTAGTCATCCCGTGTGGTATTGGAGCTGACAGGAGCGTACTCATATGTGCGGCACTGTCTTCGTCGTAGCCAGCTTTGAACAACAGCTTGGCGGCATTTTGCCCCCAGCTTCCTTTTGGCTTGAATGTGAGTTGGATGGATTTGAAGGAATCGATAGGTTTTGGCGGACTTGAAGCTTGCCCCAGGCTGGGTAGTGGCAGTGTCATCTCTTGCAGAGTGATGACATTAGCCTCCGATAGCGGCTGAACCATTTCTTTTGGCGGGGCAAAAGATGGTCCTTCATGTTTGCGCAGCCACTGAGGCATGAGGCGCAGAACTGGCGTAGTTTGGACAGGCAACGGAGTATGCTGCATGGATCTTGGCTTGGAGCTGATGCGCATCCTTCGTCTTGGCACTAGCACTTCTTTGATTTCGTGTATCGCCTTAGATGGTGGCACTGGATTTGGAGTTGACAGAGTTTCATTCTGTTCCATCTTTTTAGCTTTCTGAGTTCGAGGAGCTTTAGCTGGAAGGACTTCTGCAACGAGGTCCTTTGCTTGGTAAAATTTGGCATCAGCGAGGTGTGCTTCGGCCTCATTGAATGGTTTGTCATCTGCAATGATGCATTTCTCCAGGCCCTCCTCATAGTACTTGAGGCATTGGTGCCAGGTGGAAACTACGACACCGTTTTCATGTATCCACGGTCTTCCTAGCAAGAGGCGATATGATGTTTGACAGTCAATGACGTGAAAGAGAACTGTCGTGTCAAGCTGGCTGATGGAGAGTTTTAGACGAATGATTCCTACGGTGAGCTGTCTGCCTTGGTTTAACCCTTGAATGACCAGCTGGCTTTGTGAGAGCTGGTCGGCGGTAATGCCGAGCTGCCGCATTGTTTGGATGGGCATGATGTTGACGGTGGAGCCGCAATCCAACAGGATTCGATTTACCGGCTTCTCGTTGATGTATCCCGAGACATAAACAGGTCGATTGTGCAGTCGTGCTCCGAGCTGCAGATCTTCATCCGAGAAAGTTATTGCTGCGTTGCAAGAGACAATAGTTTTGTCTTCCTTGGCGTCTTTCTTCTTTCTTTTATAGCTGTCTGGATTTGTCAAGGCCTCGGCCATTGCTAGGCGAGCCTTCTTTGGGAGGTGTAGTGCTTCTATGAGTGGCAAGTGCAAGATTGCCTCATCGTAAGCAACAACACTGTCTTTGTCGGAATTATCCTCCCCGTCGTCGGTGTTGCTTTCTTTAGAAGACCTGATCCTATCTTCTTCTTCCGGCGCCATGTGGATCTCAACCATGCAACAGGAGGCTTCGTGCTGCTGATCAGCTGGGAGGAAGTAATCGGGGAAGAATTCTTGTAACGTTGCCGGTTCTGGAGGGTTTTGCAGGAGGAGATCATCTGGATCTGCTGGTGGTACTTTGAATGTCTTCCTTTCTGGAGCCTTACTTTTCTTTTTGTAAGTTCTTCGTTCAGGAAATTTTCTCGTCACCCGATCTAGCTTGCGACTCCTAGCCGTCCATGGTCTTCGCCTACGAGGCAGCATGACCCATGCGTCTTCATCAGTGGATTCTCCCTCACCAAGGTGAAGGTCTGGAGTAGCAGCTGTAGGTTCTTCATGGGTCGGGGAGACCTGCTCCTCTGGGGACCTTGGTGGCTCGCCTTCTGACTCCCAGCCGATGGGTTTGATTTCCTCTATTGAGACAGGCGAAGGTTTGGAGTAAAGGACATAGAAGTCGAATTTACCTGAGGGCTGGCCTAATAGACCGACCTCCGGGTCTCCTTGCTCGTACCTTGTTTGGAGAATTTGTTGGGACATGGCTTTGTTCGGGCGAGATGACGATGTAGGCGACGGTTGCCCCCAGGGTTGTGACGTTTCTTCCTCAGCGAGCGTAGGAGCGTGCCGTCGTCGCCTTGAGACTTTCCGTTGTGGAGCTAACTTCGCAATTGGTCTCTGGCGATTGATGCGCAACTTGGACCTTTTCTGGTGTGCAGCAATGAGCACTGGTTGAAATGAACCGAAGGTAATGGACGTCATGTTTGTCGTTGCGACGTCACCAGAGTCGATCTCGATTTTCCCTTGCTTTGCGAGCGTCATGATCTTTTCTTTGAAGACGAAGCATTTCTCGATAGGATGGCTAACCACTCGATGGTATTTGCAGAAGAGTGGATCGTTAACACGATGCATCTGCTCGGGCCTTTTTGAAGGAGGAAGCTCGATCATCTTTTCTTGTAGCAGCTGATCGAACATGGAGGAGACTTCCGAGTCTGGGAAGGGATATTCTTTGGCCTCAAGCTCTTCAAGAGTCATCCTCCACTGTCTTTGGGGTGGAGGCGATGGTATGGCAGCTCCTTTTTCTTGATCCGACTTACCACTGATTTTGAGTGGCTTGGAGGCCGAGGCGATGTCGGCGACGTTAACTTGCTTTGATTTGGGCGCCGGTGGTTTGTCTTTCTTTTCCACCTTCAGGAAGTCTTTGGCCTTTGAGTCGCTGTGATTTGCTAAGCTGAGCTCCATGTCGTGGGCTCGAGTTGCGAGTTCTTCAAAGGATCGAGGCTTGATCCCCTTGAGGATGTAAAGTAAGCCCCAATGCATGCCTTGGGTACACATCTCGATAGCCGAGTCTTCAGACAAGCGGTATCGTGAATTCAGGGCGAGATTCCTCCATCGATCGATATAGTCGATTACTGATTCGTCCTTCCTTTGCTTGACGGCAGTAAGCTCGGTCATACTAACGATGCGCCGAGTGCTGTAGAAGCGGTTAAGGAATTCCCTCTCCATCTGATCCCAGCTGTCAATGGATCCTGGAGGAAGATCAACATACCAGTCAAAAGCATTACCTTTGAGGGTGCGAACGAACTGCTTCACCATCTCATCGACGTATGTACCGGCTTTGTTGCTAGTTTCGACAAAGTGGGCAATGTGTTGCCTTGGATTGCCTTTCCCGTCGAAGTGCTGGAACTTTGGCGGCTGGAACCCGGTAGGGAAACGCAGCTGTTGGATCCTCATGGTGTAAGGCTTTGAGTATGCAGCCGTAATCGGCGGTAGATTGCCACCGTGGGAACGCATCATGTCAGCCACTAACGCTTGTATTTGCTGGGCATTCATTGTTGCTGCCATTGAAGGTTGCACGGCCACCGAGACTGGCACAGGAGCCGAGGAAAGTGCAGGAGTAGTTATCATTACCGGGCCAGCTTCTGCGAGAGCGGGAGTTGGAGACGGGGCTGGAGCAGCTAGTGGAGATGCAGGGGGTTGGCTGAATGCGGTCGTATCCCTCACACTTAGCCTTTGAAGCAAGTTGTTGATGTGACGATCATTTTCCTCCATTAGCCGGGTGATTTGCGCCATGTGTTCACCCGTTTGCATGAGTTGGAGCTGGAGATCGGATGGAGGATGATGACGCAGGACGTCTCGATGTTGCATGCCTGCATCGTCGCCGTCCTCGTCAGAGGCGTAGTCATGCCGACTCACTTCTGCTTGGTGACGAACGTTTGCCCCAAAAAGGAGGTGCAAAGTCTGCTGGAGAACCCGAATGGGCTCTGGGTTGGGGCTGGACCTCCCCAAATTTCTGGACTTGAATTCCAGGATCGAGGCTTGTTTCTTCATACACCAAGGCCTCATTGGCGATTTGGCGAGCATCTTCGGTAGCAGTTTCTGGCGTGAAGAAGTCCGCAAGAGTTTGAGTACGCCGAGTGTAGACGCGTACCACCGGGGGAATGTCTCCCACCGGATTTTCTGGATCGCCATGTTGGAGTAGTGGAGACTCGGCGATAGGCGAAAGGCTTGTTGGAGCAAACGTATTGTCGTTTGTTCCGGCTATGGTGAACTTGAAGCAACTCCTTCAAACGTACGGATGAAAGGAGAGGAGGTCCCACCGGGCGTGCCAGAAATCTGTGAGCGCGGAAAAAGATACGGGTCGTCTTTATTGCGAATCACACGAGATTACAGAGTGGTTGGGACCCGGGGGCTCGGGTGTAGCGAGTCCGGGTGCGGCAAATATTTGATCAGGAGATTGTGGGAGAGATCCTCTGGAGGGTCCCTTTGATCCGTGTCTCCACGTGGTATTCGTGCGAGAGCTCTGAAGGGGTTGCCCAGGACAGAGGTCTTTACAGGGTGAGGGTTTTTGAGAGGCTAAGGAGTATCCGCCTTTGTTTTTGTCCCGTCCGTGCTTCGCTCTTTCTCGGCTAGGGAGGTTTTGGGCTTCGTTCCTCGGTCTTCGTGTCTTCCTCGATCCTTGCTAGACCTCGACGTCCTTGATCGTCGGTTCGCGGCGTCGATCGTGCTTTTGGCGTCGGCTTTGGCTTTGGCTTTGGCTTTCGGCTTTGGCGTTGCTTTGGCGTGGCTCTGGCTTTTGCTTTGCTTTGGCGCTTGCGCTTGAAGATGGGTAGAGACTTGCGATGCTTTAGTTCTTCCGGACTTCGCGTCGTATCGACTAGAACGTGCGGTGCTTTGCTCGTGACCGGCGTAGTTGCTTGGCTTTGGCACGTGCGTTGCTTTGGCGCGGGCTTTACCGGTGCGTCTGCTTTGGCTTCTTGCGTTGGCTTTGGCTTTAGCTTTGACTCGATCTTCTTCTCGAACGGCGATGGCTACTTCTTCAGGGCTTCTTTATTCTTCCGGCTTCCTCGACGGTTGTGGCGTCGACTGGCTTCTTCTCCGGGCGTTTTTGGCTTGATCGGAGTTGAAGGCTTCTTGTGGAGATGGTGGGTGTAGCACCGATCTCCGTGCGACGGTTGTAGCGTCGGCTTTTGTTGATGAAGACGGCGGGGGTAGCACCGATCTCCGCACGACGGTTGTAGCGTCGGCTTCTGTTGACGAAGACGGCAGGGGTAGCACCGACTTCAGGCCTTCTTCTCCGAGCTTTCTTCTTCGTGCGAGGAGTCGACGCCTTTGTTGAAGACGACGGGTGTTGTCGGCTTCGATCTTCTTCTCCGGCCTTTGCTTGTGGCGTCTTCAGAGTTGGTGAAGATCGTTGGAGAAGTCGGGGTGATGACGACTCCGGGTCTTCTTCTCCAAGCTTTCTTCTTCGTGCAAGGAGTCGAAGCTTTGATCTTCGAGTGCAAGGTCTTCACGTTGATGAGGACTTGAAGGGCCAAGGATTCCCGTAGGACGTGCTTGCTTGCCTCGTGAAGCCTTCGGTCTTCAAGCGTTGGAGCTTCTCTTGCAGAGCCCTTTCGTCTTCAGCTTTTCGGACCTTTGATGCCTTCCCCCACCCCCTCTATTTATAGGCAAAGGGGGCGGTTGGGGGAGATATGGCTGAAATCTTTTGGTTTCATCCAATATCTCCCCCCATAACCATCAAGATATTGTTCCTTTATTTGGGGAAACAAACTCGATCCCCTCCTTTTTAGTTGGGGTGGTTACGGGCTAGATGTGACTCGATCTTTGAAGATTGAGTTGTTATTTTTTGCACTTTTGGATCGGATGGCGACACAACGTCATCTTGTCCGTTGGATCGAGGGATCGTCGCGGATCTACGGCTACGTAGACGTCCACGCCACCTCCCCCCGCATCGAGGCGGTTTTGATTTTTTTTTCTTTTCTTTTCTTTTCTTTTCTTTTTCTTTTTTCCTTTCTTTTCTTTTCCTTTATGGCCGGCCCCACCTCCCCATGGGGAGGGGGGCACGGTTTTCAAGAAGGGGGGCCGGTGGGTCCCCCTCTTTGTGTTCGAGTTGCGGGTCCGGTGTGACCCGTTTGCTTTGAGTTAGGCCATGGCGCGCGAATTGAGTTTGCACGCGGGCCGAGTTCGCATGCGGGCCGTTTGTGTGCGGGCTCAATTTCACACGCGGGCCGTTGTGTATGGGCCAGGTTGCGCATGTGGGCCGTTGTGTGCGGGCCCAAGTTTTGTGTGCGGGCCGTTGTGTGTGGGCCAAGTTCCGCGTGCGGGCCCATTTTGTGTGGGCCGGGTTTCGCATGCGGGCCCATCTTATGTGTGCGAGTCGAGTTCGACCCGAAGGCCGTTGAGTGTGAGCCCGTTTTACATGTGCAAGTCGGGTTCGACCCGTGGGCTAATTTCGATGCCCACAGATACATAAGCTGAAAGTTGCAATCGCCTGTTCCTTTCATGCTCGCAGGTGCGTCCAATCTGGGACCATCTCAAGACAAAGCTTAAGCTTAAAGGTCACTGAGCTTCTATGCTTTCCCTTTGGTCTCTTTGGAGGAAGAAGTTAGTCCCTTCTGATTTGAGGAAGCTATAAGACATGGTGGTCATGGTTACAGTCTAGAACATGTGGCTAGAGCGAAACAAGAGAGTATTCCAAAAATCTTTAACACCATTTATGGAGACAGTGCGACGTATTGGAGAAACTCTGAGATCCTGGTCGGTGGTAGACCCAATCAATCTAAGAGCAGATCTTCTGGAGTTAGTTGGGTAGCTTTGTGTCGCCTGCATTGTAATCCTTTTGCTACTTTTTAGTTTCTTTGTAACTATGTAACTTTTATTTTATCAATATACTAGTACGGGTCTAGGCCAACACCCCCCCCCCTCCGATAAGAGGGACTTCTCAAAAAAAAGTTCAACATGATGAACAAGCTCCCAAAGGGAGATGGTTTGGGTCTAAATCTCAATCTACTTGAGTCCTTTCTCACTTGCATCGATTTAGTACCGGAGCTGTATCTCTTTTCTTTGCTTGCATCAAAATTCTCCAGTGAGAAAATGTAAAACTCTCTTTTTTAGGAATGTATAATAGAGCTAAGATGGCAATACATAGAACATATATTGTATTACCCTTTTAGCAACTATAACTTCTTTCCCAAACCAAATGGTACAAAAACCTTAATGCTCATCCTGTTTAAAGGCTGAAGTCTTCAAAGAAAAAATTGAAACATTTTAACTCTTCCTTGGGGATGTATGATAGAACTAAGATGGGAAATTGGGAATACATATATCACATTTGGTATTACCCTTATTGGCAAATGTAGCTTTTCCTTCCTGAAATCGAATGACACAGAATGCCTCGATACTGATAGAGAAAGAAAATAGACAAAAAAGGAGAACAAAAATTTGGCCATATACCTTTATCATCTCATTTCCATTTTTAATTCAGATTTCTAGTGTGATCCATGATATGGCCATAAATTATGCAGCTCATAAATGCTGGATGCTTGATCCATATAGGCTCAACTTAAAAGCCCATTTAGGAGATCAAAAGGCTAAATTGATTCAACTATTGAATATTTATTGCTAAACATAGTGCCATTATGTCAGGGTTTCTTTGTCTTATTTTATTAATTGTGCTTGTCTTTCATATGTAGTTTCCTCCATCTTTTAATTGCATGTTCTAGTCTTGGAAATGCACATAGGGGAGTTCTTTGTCATTTCCTAGGTATTTAAAGTTGGAGATTGACATATAAAGAAAGACCACCACAAAAGGGTGGAAGAAGGTGTGACCTAATCATTCAACTTTTGAGGAAATTATCTACTACACCTTGGGGTTGAATTTGTCCTTCTTTCAGTGATCTTTGCTCCAAAATTTTCCTTTTCCATAAGCATCGTTTTGCTCTTCCCTTCCTCTTGTTGTTCTCACTGCTTCACTCCACCATGTTTCGTCTCTTAGATTCAGTAAGTCCTATGGTTGATATTTAGTAGTGAAGGCCTCTTTGATCCATTAACAACTAATGGAAATATAATATATGCCATATTGTTAACCCTTCTCGTTAGCACCCATGGCACACAATCTTAGCAAATAGGTCGATTAAGCACTAATTTAATACTTTCTCAAAATGGATGATTATTTTAAGAATTTTCGCAAAGATAGCCGGTGTCCTCTACTATTTTTTGCCTTCCTATCTTCCAACTCATGAAACATACCTTATAAATGCATTAAGTGGATCTATTTGTTTTTCTCCTTAAGTCACTTGGTTTATCATCATAGAAAAAACCCAGCTAAAGCTATAGATGCAACATTAATAGTATTTTTCATACACATATGAAGTGTTAAACAACTTCAGGATAAAATCCAGTAAAGACACGGATATTTCTATCGTAATTCATCCATCTGTAGATGCAGTAATAACAATAGTTGTTTCATATGTATGTGGGAGTTCCATGTCTTCATATACCGTTGCCCCCTCCCTCTCATCACAGGTTTTGAGGGGGCACGGGAATCGTAACAAATCTCAATAAACTTTTATTACCATAAGGATACATTCTCACTTATAGTGATTTAACAACCGTCAAGATTAACTCTTCAATTACATATGTTCGTGTTCGGTCGATGAAGAACAATGTGACAACTTGCATTGAAGTACCTTCTCTGGAAAGGACCATTCCGACCTCAGATGCTAAGAGAACCAGATTTTGATTAGATATCACAAGACCATCTCTGAATCATTACTTTACTTTCAAGTTCCCAGTTGGCCAGGTTTTTTTGGAGTGAAACAAACAAGTGAAATTGTTTGATTCATCGAAAAACAAATCGCACTCCAGGCTGCGATGTTGTCACCTGGTTCGTGCTAACCTTTAGCTTTTGACTTCTGTGCGCCCTCAAAATCACATTCATGCCATGTCAAGTTTCTAACGAGTGCCATTAGACGCAATTTTCTAAGTTCTAGTGGCACTCAACTGTCTTCCCAACGGCAAATTAATCCACGTTGGATGTGACAAGCCTTCACGAGACTGTAAACCAAAACACTATTTAGGATGGGAAACCATCCGTAGCGTAGGAGCAGGACTGATACCGAATAAAGCATGTTCATCGACTTGCGCCCCTGCAACTGACTTCTTATATTAGACAGATATACACCTATGCTTCCTTAGTATAGTTGTTTCTAGCTCTATCTTCGAGTTTATCGATCCAAGTTGATATTCTTATGTCAAATTGATGGGCTCATAATGCGTGTAGAGAAATAAAAATAGTTACATAGAAATAATTCAGCAATTGATAAGCAGTAGAAAGCAAGTTTAAATAATGAATCAATCCGAACACCAACTAAAGTTGCATGAACATCTACAACAAAGATCTCAGAAGCCTCAAATAAAGAAAGAAGGACCCGAGCGGCCATGAAAGATGAGGGAATAACCTAGCATAGCCTCAATAAAACTTGTGAGGAAGATTTCAAAAGTTTTTATTTTGATGGTAGAGTTGGCTCTTAACAGGCAGGAATGTCAATCAAGCATTCATTTAACTTATGCCAAACGGTTGGTGCACACATATTTATGGTGTGGTCTATGATAAACATAAACCTATTTAATCTACACCATTTCTGCATTCAAAAAGATATTTTAGTATTTTACTTCAGTATACACATTTACAAATTCAAAAAAACTTGTATGGAACTCTTACATATTTTACTACCATCAAATAATATATTCAAATTTTAAACGACTAAGTTTGCATTTACAGGAACCAAAAGTCATGGCCAAGCTCCAAGATGAGGTTAGTCCTTAGTCTTAATGTATAAATAAGTTTGGACAATATAATGATATGTAAAAGCGTTAATCTAATATTATATGATGCTTTATTTTGTTATGGTTCTTAGGTTGACTCTGTGTTGGGGGATCGGTTTCCTACTATCCAAGATTTGAAGAAATTGAAGTATACTACTCGAGTGATCAATGAGGTCAGAGCTTATCATCCATCTTAACAAGAGTGATTTTTACTATTAGACAAATGCATTAGAGAATCCTTAGTATCCTCATCTAGGCTTATTGGTCTTGTCTTCAACTTCTTTTGCAGTCTTTGAGACTTTACCCTCAACCACCAGTCTTAATTCGCCGTTCTATTGAGGATGATGTGCTGGGGAAGTACCCTATCAAACGGTGATGATTTTCTAGTTCGATCAGAAGACATTATGTTTGGCTAATTTTCTACAGAAAAAACAAAGCTTAGTATATTCACCTATTTCAGAAAGATCTGGTCCAAACTTCTGATCCTCTCTATTTTAAATCTATTATCAAAAAGATTGCGGAGTCAAGTTCCTACTTTGAATGAAGAAGACTCCTATCTTATTTTAAGTCATTGTCGCTCTTGGTATATCACATGCTCCTTGAGCTAGGAGTTGTATGTATTTACTATTTACCACCATAGAGAAGATTGCTGGACATTTTTAGAGGGTAGTAGAGTTTATGGCCTAGTATTTCTATTAGGACGAGTGGATCACGTTGCATTGAGTATTTAGTTTTGGCCCTTTTGGGTCCTCCCCTCCTTTATGGTCAAGTTGTGCAAGATGGTAATCCCTTCTTATGCTTTTCCCTTTGTTTTATTTCTAGTGAAGCCTCTTAATCTTCTTGATAGAGGATTGAGGTGGGCAATGGTTCCAATTATTTCCTTTTCCTATAGTTTATCATTTTATCCTCTCATTTGTGGAAAGCATATCTCATCAATGAAAATTATTTTACCTCCTCAAAAGACTATGTTTAATATTTTCTTTCGTATTAAATTTAGTGAGAGCTAAAAGAGCAATCATCATAAGGCTATCTTTAGGAATTTTCACTGTATTAAATTTAGTGATAACTTAAAAGGATAAAAAAGATATCAAGGCTATTGGAAAAGCAAGATAACATAGGATTCATTGTTATACCTTCTCTAGGGTATGTTGTGAAACTCTGTAAGCCCATACTACCCACTTTACTTGATGCGGACATCTATATCGAGCTGAGCCCGCGGCGCTTGTACCAGCACAGGAGGCGCAATCTGAGCTTGTGATTATGATCGGCTAAACAGAGCTGACCCTAGTTATTTGCATTTATTTTGTCTTTTAGTATTTCCTGCTTTGAGTTTAGTCTCACCTCGCTTGTCGGCTATTTGGGTTAGTCATTGTAAGCCTATTTAAAGGCCACCCCTTGTTCCTTTGTAGGCACTGAATAATGAAATAAGATCTTGTTTTCCCTCTACACATGTTGAGAGAAACCAGGGTAAGGTGTGTGAAACCCCAATCCCAAACGCTAGGCGTGTGAAACCCTAGGTGGGTACTAGGCGTGTGAAACCCTAGCCCAACCCTTACCTCATCCCTTCTTCTTCCCCAGCCGATTCCCCAGCCCGACCCGCCTTCCCCCTCTCCCCGCGTCCAACCCGCCGCTTCCCTGCGACCAGCCCCCGCCTCCTCTACGCTCGTCGACCCGCATCCCCACCCCTGCTACTCTCCTCCTGTGCTGACCCGCACCCAGCCCGCCGCCTCCCTGCGACCCGGCCCCGCCCCCTTCTCCCTGTGCTGCTGCCCCGACCCGGCCCCGCTCCCGTCTCCCTGCGTTGCCGCCCCGACCCAGCCCCGCCCCGTCCCCCCTGTGCTGCCGACCCCCACGCCAGCCCCGTCACCTCCCTGCGACCCCCACCCGACCCGACCCCTCCTCTCCCCCACAGTCCACCCCCGACCTCCCCGTTTCCTCCGAACCCACAACCAACCCCGACCCCACCCTCCTGTCCCGCAGCCAAACGACACCTGGCCCTCACCCCCTGCCCTCGGCCAATCCACCCGCCCCTACCCTCTTTCCTTGCCCCGCAGCCGACCACCTCCCAATCCCATCCCCTGTCCCTTCCCGAACTACTATCACCAGACCTCACCCCGTGCTCAAGCTCGTGTTCCCTGACACATTCCAACATGCCTGCATGGTCACACGACTGGATGGTTGACCCGGACGCTGATCACGGGTTCGATTGAGGGTGCTGACGTCTCCCCGGATATTTGATCATCATTTTCGGAGTTCCTGTTCGATTCGGATTTCTGAGGCCAACCGTGATCCTCAGTAGGTACGTCTCCGCCCAATAGGGTATTACCGGTAATTCTACTAATCTGGTCTCCAGTATCTTATCTGTGCCGACTGCTGTCCACCATCGCGAGGTTATGTGTCCCCACCTGCCTATTAAGTTTATTAGTTCTTGATATTGCGGGACGGACTTTTGCCGTTTAATTAAAGCATTGTTTATTTTAATTCTTGGAATCAAGATAGGATTGCTCAATACTAGTAGTTTTCTTTTAAAATCCATTATTCCCTGCTGATGGCTTGAACGAAATTTCCTACCTGAAACTTTTAATTCATAGTGAAACACTGCTAGTATAATTAAACTACTGATTTCCTGTCCACCTGCATCGTTTTGCATCATTTTTTATATCAGAGTATGGTTGTAGGTAAGAACTGTCATGCATTAGTTCTGTTGCATCTAGAATTTTTTTTTTTAACTTTTGGTATTTGATTGTCATATTTTAATTAAAAAAAAATCAGCAAGTGCATCATTTTTTTTGAGTCAGTCCCCTGTCTCTGTTTTCCTATGCATACCAACCCGTAGAGGTAGGCCCTTTCTGTTTAGAGAGTCTAGCGAGTCGGACAATATGGATCCCGATGCCTTGACTAGGGCACTTGCCGAGTTAGCCCAAGGAATAGCAACTATGAACTAGAACCTCACCGCTTGTCGGCGTGACACTAATGTCAGGGTAGATAGAATGAATCAAGCCCGAGCCGACCCGAATGTTGAAGTACCCAGTATTATTAAAGGGCCACCACTCAAACAACAAAACAGTTAGGAAGTGCCCTCTTTTGATGGCAAGCACGACCCCCAAATTTTCTTGGATTGGCTCCAGTCCATGGATCAATATTTCACACGGTACCCTTTGACTGAGCTTAAGAAGGTTCGTTTTGCTGCCATGAAGCTCAGTGGGTCGGCCAACCAATACTGGACTAATGTAGAAGCCTTGAGAGCCGCCAAAACTCAAGACCCCATTGATACTTGGGTCACCATGAAGAATGAACTAAAGGGCAAGTATGTGCCCCCATCGTATCGGACCCGCCTATTGGACCAATGATACAAATTCACCAAGGGCAACAAATCAGCCAGGGACTATGTCACCAAATTCGACGAGTTCCTAACTCGCTGCAATGTCCTCGAAACAGAAAACCATGTCCAGGTCCTGGCACGTTTTCGATCAGGTTTGAGAGAAGACCTGAGGAGTGAGCTCCTTGCCCAAAATGTTACAGAGTTGGAAAGAGCCTATGCCTTAGTTCAAAACCTCGATAGCATTAGGTCCAGCCATTCCCATCGGGGCCAAGATTCCCGAAGCAATGTCCCTCAGCCTTTCTCGAACAACTACCTAAGTCGGCCCTATCCCAACCAATCCCAATCAAGAGCCGACTCCACCAGTCGAAGCAATGAGAGAGACAACTGTAGCAAGGGCCTTGAGAAAGATTTCTCCAAAGTAAATCCCCTCATCATGTGTTGTAAATGCCAAGGCTACGGACATGTGGCCGCAAACTGTGTAAGCCATATCAAAGTCAACATTATTGATGGCAATCCCATTGAAGTGATATAGGCCGAAGAGGCAGAATTCGTCTATCAAGCTGAAGAAGAAGATGGAGGCTTTGATGATGATGATGAAGCCATCCTGAGTTGCCTTAGACCGATGTCATCTCCCTCCATGTCAGTTGTTAGGTGCGCCCTATCTCAACCCAAGGATCAAGATAACTGGAGGCTTACTGCCATTTTCCACACGTTCACAAAGATTGGGGATAAGAACTGTAAGGTCATCGTTGATAGCGGTAGTTGCATCAATACCGTGTCATCAACCGTGATCTCCAAGACTGGCCTCAAGGCCGTCCCCCACCCTCGACCCTATCAGGTCTCTTGGATCAATTCGATCACCATGGAGGTCAAGCAACGGTGCCTTCTCCCCATAAACTTCAATGTTTACCCAGACAAAATATGGTGTGATATTCTGACCATGGATGCGGGTCAAGTCATTCTGGGACGACCTTGCCTGTTTAACAATAATGTTATTATTTATGCTGTTCGAACATGAGCCTATTTGAGCATGAGGGCAAGAAAGTCAAACTGGGTCCCTCCCAACCTAAGAGTAGTCCGGCCGAACAGCATTCGACCCTAGCTAAGAAGATTTTCAAGGAGCATGATTCGGTCCTAGTCTTCGTAGACCGGTTCTCCGAGGTGACCCATTTCCTCCCTTGTTCCAAGACGTCCGATGGCGTCATGAAGTTACACGAATTGCCTAAACTCATTATGTCCAACAAGGATGTCAAGATCACCAGTTTCTGTTGGAAAATCCAATGGCACAAGCTAGGTACCAAGCTCCTGTTCTCCACTGCCTTCCAGTCCCAGACCAATAACCAGACTGAAGTTGCCAATAGAAGTCCGGAAAACCTTGTACATACCTTGATAGGTGAACACGTTGAGAGTTGGGATCTTATATTGTCCATTGCTAAGTCCGCACATAATATATCTGCTAACAGAACTATTTGCATGAGTCCGTATGAAGTCGTGCATGGTTTCAAACCTCGTCAACCTATAGGCCTCATTCCCATGACTGATTATCTTAGAGTTTCAGAGTCTGCATCTGCATTTGTATCTCATATGCATGAATTATATCAGGAAATCAGTAGTCGAATTGAACAAAGCAATTCTAGCTATAAATTACGAGCCGATGCGTAGAAACGACTTCAAACCCTCAATGTGGGAGATTACATAATGGTCCGGATTTGTCCGGAATGGTTTCCTTCGGGAGCTGTTAAGAAGCTACATGCACGCAGTGCAGGTCATTTTCGAGTTCTAAGAATTAAAATGGCTAATGTTTATGTCATTGAACTGCCTATGGGTTTTAGTATCAGTCCCACCTTCAATATTGAAGATCTAGTGGCTTATAAGGGTCCATATTTTAACCTTAGAAATCTGCTGATAGATGAGCCTACCCTGGACCCTGCCCTTGAGAGCCCCTCCCTACCTCCACTCCCAGAAAGTCCCCCAAATGATACAGCAAAAGGCATTGATAAGATTCTGGATGACGAGATTGTCTCTAGTAGAGACGGTGGAATCCGACGATACCTGGTTTGCTGGAAAGGAAGGCCCCCTTCTGAGGACACTTTGACTGAGCACCAGGGACCCCTGCAGATGGACCCAGACCAGCTGGAGCTGCACGAGAGCCATACCGAGCCTTACTCGACAGGGTCGAATTCTCTCACCCCGGGAGAATGATGCGGACATCTACATCAAGTTGAGCCCGCGGCGCTTGTACCAGCACAGGAAGCGCCATCTAAGCTTGTGGTTATGATCGGCTAAGCAGAGCCGACCCTAGTTATTTGTATTTATTTTGTCTTTTAGTATTTCTTGCTTTGAGTTTAGTCCTACCTCGCCTGTCGGCTATTTGGGTTAGTCATTGTAAGCCTATTTAAAGGTCCCCCCTTGTTCCTTTGTAGGCACTGAATAATGAAATAAAATTTTGTTTTCCCTCTACACATGTTGAGAGAAACCAGGGTGAGGTGTGTGAAACCCCAATCCCAAACCTAGGCGTGTGAAACCCTAGGTGGGTACTAGGCGTGTGAAACCCTAGCCCAACCCTTACCTCATCCCTTCCTCTTCCCCGGCCGATTCCCCAGCCCGACCCGCCTTCCCCCTTTCCCCGCGCCCAACCCGCTGCCTCCCTGCGACCGGCCCCCGCCTCCTCTACGCCCGCCGACCCGCATCCCCACCCCTGCCGCTCTCCTCCCGTGCTGACCCGCGCCCAGCCCGCCGCCTCCCTGCGACCTGGCCCCACCCCCTTCTCCCTGTGCTGCCGCCCCGACCCGGCCCCACCCCCGTCTCCCTGCGCTGCCGCCCCGACCCAGCCCCCCTGTGCTGCCGACCCCCGCGCCATCCCCGTCACCTCCTTGCGACCCCCACCAGACCTAACCCCTCCTCTCCCCTACAGTCCACCCCCGACCTCCCCGTTTCCTCCGAACCCACAACCAACCCCGACCCCGCCCTTCTGTCCCGCAGCCAAGCGACACCTGCCCCTCACCCCCTGCCCTCGGCCAAGCCACCCGCCCCTACCCTCTTTCCTTGCCCCGCAGCCGACCACCTCCCGAGTCCCGATCACATCCCCTGTCCCTTCCCAAACTACTATCACCGGACCTCACCCCATGCTTAAGCTCGTGTCCCCTGACACACTCCAACATGCCTGCATGGTCACACGACTGGATGGTTGACCCGGACGCTGATCACGGGTTCGATTGAGGGTGCTGACGTCTCCCCGGATATTTGATCATCATTTTCGGAGTTCCTGTTCGATTCGGATTCCTGAGGCCAAGCGTGATCCTCAGTAGGTACGTCTCCTCTCAATAGGGTATTACCGGTAATTCTACTAATCGAGTCTCCAATATCTTATCTGTGCCGACTGCTGTCCACCATCGCGAGGTTGTGCGTCCCCACCTGCCTGTTATGTTTATTAGTTTTTGATATTGCGGGACGGACTTTTGCCGTTTAATTAAAGCATTGTTTATTTTAATTCTTGGAATCAAGATAGGATTGCTCAATGCTAGTAGTTTTCTTTTAAAATCCATTATTCCCTGCTGATGGCTTGAACGAAATTTCCTACTTGAAACTTTTAATTCATAGTGAAACACTGCTAGTACAATTAAACTACTGATTTCCTGTCCACCTGCATCGTTTTGCATCATTTCTTCTTTCTAACTATTATTTTAAATGTATATGCTTGTATATTCAAATAAATGGTGCCACTAGTTATCATGATTGTTCCTTTGTAGCAAATCAAGATCTTTCAAGTGAAAAAAGAAAGAAGGGAGCGTTATAGAAGTGAATGAGAAACTAGATAAAGCAACAAAGAATGGGAGAGGTTTCATGGTCTACAGTAATTTTAGTGATCCACTCTAATCAATATAAACTGACTGTGCACCTTCAAGGGCAAGATGAGCAGAAAACATTAAATAAATAGGCGACTCGTTTACGAGAAAGTTTATTATGGGACCCCTAAAAAAAAGTCTATTATGGGCTAAATGAAAAGGAACACATGCTAACTTTGTTTTGGTAGGACAGGTCTCCTATAGCGACTCCGTAGGACCAAATGAGGGGTGCCTGAACTACAAAAAACTTGAAAATTAAATTCGTGCTATTTATTGGTTGCCTCAGCAAAAGAAGATAGATGAAGATTCCAAAGTCTTTGATTAGTTATTTGATAGGAAGTTCTTGCTGGAAGCCTAGAACCTGAACGATACTTCTATTCTTTGGCATTCCGAGGTTACTAGTCTGAGCATAAGATGAATACATGACCTTAAATAAATGCAAGATGTTGCATGGTGAGCACCTGAAGCTATTGTGACAAACCTAGGATGCTGATTTTTGGCTCCGATACAAGGGGTAGTGTTGGAAAAATTCCAATAATGCAGTGAGTCCATTATCTGAGGGAAACATAGCAATCGGATAATGCTTAAATCTCTAGAAACTGGCTTAAAAAACAACATAATAGTCATGCAGTACGCGATTTTCACTACATAAACCTAATTATAGGAGTGTGATGCTAAGCACTAATATATAAGTCAGTACCAAACATGTGAACTGGATAAGGTTTAGGTTCTAACATTTACGAAGTATTTTGTAGTTATTCTCTTTGATAATCATGGTATAAACGATGTCACTTTTTTTTTTGTATGAAACTCACTTTTCTTCTGGGGACAACGTATAACTTTTTATGTGGCATTGTATCTACTTCCCTTTCTGGTTACCTTAGCATCAAGTACTTAGCAGAGCAAATTTCGTTTATTCTAAGATAGTCATGCTGTAGTATTATGGAAAGAGTATATTAGTGAGGTTATTGACTTCTATTACTTGTTTAAGAATGAGTCTTCATGAATATTGAGATTGGCTAATGTGAATGTCAGGGGGGAAGATATTTTCATTTCTATATGGAACCTCCATCGTTGTCCTGATCATTGGGTTGATGCTGAGAGTTTCAATCCTGAAAGATGGGCTCTAGATGGACCGAATCCAAATGAGACTAATCAGAATTTCAGGTCTCCATGTTACTTTTAAGTTTGCATTTGCATTTACTCATCTTTAGCTATTATAGGCTTATTGTCAATAGAAAATCAACTTGTTCAATTATTAGAACAAGTGAAGTAAACTGGGCCAACTGGCTCATTGCAATTGTGTTATTATCTTAATTATAAATCTCTATTTATATTTTTGTTTGGTCGTTCTACTTGTTCAATTAAACACCGCATTATACACAATTATCTGTTCCTGTTAATGTAGTATATTGGTTGCTTTATACGTTTGTTAAAACATATCAATCCCTTAGGGCTACAGTTTTTTAGATTGAGTGTTTTTATATATATTTGTTTCATATTTTCATCAATTACTTGTATTATTTAGAATCTTTATTCCTTTAATTTAGATCTTTTAGAAATTATGTAAATTATCCCAACAATTTAAAATTTCATATTGTTCATAAGCTTTGGTGCAAGTTGCTTCAAATCATTTGAAGTCGACTTTTAGGGCTTGTTGGGTTGATGTGTTTTTGGCTTGTGTTTTTTGAAACACGTGCAAACATATTAGAGTTGTTTGGTTAATGGATGTGACGTGTGCGAACAGATGCACACTAGACCAAATTTGTACAATTTTTGTACGTGCCAAAAAAATTTCACCTAAACACATGAAACTTTAATTGCATAGGTCACATGTACAAACAGATGCAGCCACAACATTTGCACAACATCCAAACGTGCCATTAGATAGAGTTATTCTTCAATGGAATTTCTCGATATGAATCCTACCTGTGCATAATTGACGCATGGAGACTAGTCACAGCACATAGGTACTATACTTCATGATTAACTTGTTCGATGACTTCATTATGACGTTTGGGTCGAGCCTGGCATTGCTGTATGTTTGAATTGATTCATCTCAGGTCTCATCACGAGCTAGCTTGCTCTGTTTACCTTCATAATGTTTATGTAAACTTGAAAAGGATATCATTTGACTCTTCATCTGTTTGGTTCATCCCCATTCACCTCCCATCCAACTCATCTTTAGTGCTGGAACATTATTTGTTACGATGTCAAAGCGGAAGATAGATATTTCTTGAAAGAGGCTTCCAATAATAGGAGAAAGCAATGTGTAGAATTCTTGAAAAAAAATCTGCGTAATTTCAGAATATTTTTTTTATTGTCTATGTAAACAAACTTCAAAAGTTTGGTTGAGAATCTTGAGATGTTCCAGAATTTAACCTGGGAATCTGAATGTTACTAGTTCCGACCTTTTTTTTTCATTGTTTAGGCATTATAAAGCAAGTCCACCAAAATGTACATGATCAACTTATACCCATTCGCTATGGTTCATTTTAAAACCATTTTATTTTTGAAATTGGAAGCATCTTTTGTATATGGTTATTCGTAGCAAAAATGAGTGGCTCTAACAGGTTTTGGTTACAGAAAAGACATCTTTTGGGTTTGAATGGGTGATCTCTATTAAACATAAATAAGCCTAAAACATTTGATCCTAGACCTCAACAAGGGTCTGTGCCTCTTTGGTTCCAACCTCATGGCCAACCCAATTCTGATTGACCTTGAGGTGATATATGGGTTTTTACCCTTCTAGAGACCACACAAGTAGCATCTAATTCCCTCACCTATTTAAAGTAGATGTGAAGGAAAGGGATCCTGGAAACTGCAAAAGCTATCATGCTATGTATTTTTCAAGGGTGGAATCAGAGTTAACCTCTGAATTCTTTGGATGGTGCTTGATATTCTAGCTTCAACGTGCATCCTCCTATGGATATGATCAGGTCAGTGATTTATATTTGGGTCTGAAAATGATATTTGGCTTATTCAATTTGGCAAATTTGAATATTTCACACAAGCTTTGACAAAAACGGATTGATATATCAGAAACCAGTCGACAAAGGTATTCTCCTCTCACCTTCAATGAGGGTGAATCTTTCAAACTTAACAATATATTAGTTCAATAGAGGATGCATTTCTGCAAACTACTTCTAATACCCCCCTTATATCTTTGTCCAGGGTTGGAGACTACATGACCATATTTTGTTCTGAGTCAAATATGGAAAAAGTTTTATTAGACAGATATGGGATGCTACAGATTCCATAAGGAGCATGTGCATATGTGAGTGCACACACGCACACCAACACACATTATTAAGAGCCATGTGATGATGGTGAATTCATATACCATTTGTGTGCGCGCGTGCGTATCTGTGTAGAGAGTGAGAATGAATCATGTTGGCAGAATATAATACTAAACATCAAAATAAAACAAACAACTTTTAAACACCCTTCGATGATAGGGTAGCCCTTAAATTTCCAAGTGCCATCTGGCTGACAATTGCTCGTATACACTATACACCATTTACTCTGAGTAAAATTTTCTATCGCAAGAAATATCATGTGTAATGTTAGCGGATAGTCCCACATCAGTGAGGGAGGCACCCATCACCCGCTTAATATACCCACTGTGAACCTCCCCTTACAACCCGGGTTTTGGGGTGTGAGGGTATATAACATAGTATCAGAGCTGGGTTCACCATCTCCCTCCGGGTGCGGCCCCTTCCGATTGTGCCTCGCTCCGCATGCTCCGCTTGAGGGGGGGTGTTGAGGAAGTCCACCGGTTAGTCCCACATCGGTAAAGGGGGCTCCTAACGCCCGCTTTATATATCCTCTGTGGACCTCCCCTTACGACTCGGGGTTTGGGGTGTGAGGGTATCTTACATGGTATCAGAGATGGTCTGTCTCTGTCTCTTGCTCCTGCTCTGGGTGCTCCTCACCGATCGTGCCTTGCCACGCGTGCTCCGCGTGGGAGGATCTTTGCCACGCGTGCTTTGCGTGAGATGGAGTGTTATCTGATAATCCCACATTGGTCAGGGAGGTACTCATCACCCGCTTAATATACCCACTATGGATCTCCCCTTACAACCCTGGTTTTGGGGCGTGAGGGTATCTAACATGTAATATGAAAGCCAATTGTTTCTTCCTGCATACCTCTTTACAAATCTATTTAGTAGTTCAAAATTCATCCGGCAAAAATAGAGGCATGATAAGATGGGGATAAAGAACAGAAAGATTCAAATTTATATCAGCAGTGATGTTCCAAGTACAATTACTGTTTTACAAAACCAATTCGGAGTATCACAAATTCAGGACTGCAGATTTAATAGGAGGCTGATCAGGTGGCGCAGGCTATTCTTGCTTAACATAGACTTGGGATTGTCTTTTTGTTGATAATATTTTCATATAGGAGGAATCCTTTGATGATAAATCAAGAAGGATATGAGACGGAAAAAGATGAAACAGTAGGTAGGTTTATTTTTGTTTCTTCAACTGTCCTTGTGGTCACGTTTATTGTCTACTGGAGCAAATCGAAAAAGGAAAACATCTCTCCTACTCTAATATTTCATGCCCAAGAGCCCATAACTAGGTTTTCCTATCTACTACATACAATTATACTAAGATTGATCACTATTTTAGCAAGTTCAAGCTTATTATCTTCATTCTTAAGTGTAATGTGTCTTGGGAGTTAACTGACTGGGTGGAACCTTACCACACTCGAATTTTAAGATCTGCAGTGTGTTCTCTTTTTTATTTTAGAGGCAGTGTATGGGGCTCACCGCACATTCTAAATTGGAGTGAACAATTATCCTTCTTGGTTTCTTTGTTGTGTTGGAAATTCTTTTTTAGTAAGTACGCTATGTTATAGATGCCTTCTTTAAGATAAAATGTAAAAACATTTCACGAACTGTCCCCTATGTATCTATATTCTTCAGCCATTTAGATAACTCAGTATTCTTGTTTAACAGGTCCTTGATTAGTGATTAGAAGCTGCGTGCTGATGACTGACTTGAGTGGCTTTGAGAATTTATCCATTTACCTGTCATTCTGGACAGGGAATTAGTAGCTTTGTTTACACAGGTCATCCTTCAGTTATAAAAGATGATAGAATATAGGAGGTTCAGAACTAGCTTTCGTTGTAATTTTTTCTGTTTAGAGAGTTAGACTTAAGTAGCTAAATGTTTTAACGACTAATTATCAAATGCAGTACCATGTCTTTGAATTTTACTAAAACTTTTATAATATTAATTGTTTACTTTGATTTTCATTGACTTAAATCTCATCTTCGTACTGAAGCCGAACTAGACTACCTGATGTGTTATGCATGTGGAGTATTGTTTTATTTGTTCTATGCTATCTTTCGATGTTAAGCTGCTAATGAAGTCATGATAACATTGTTCAACTTTCAGTTATTTGCCATTTGGTGGTGGACCACGGAAATGTGTAGGAGACATGTTTGCTTCATTTGAGGTAATCCTTAGCAGATGCCACATTTACTTTTTGAGTAAATTATAGTCGCAGTACAAGCGTCTTTCCACTATTTTAGATCATCTTAATGAATATTATGATGCTAATCATTCCTACCATGTTGTGGTTGTGGATTTTGCTAGCCCCATTAGGGGCATAACCGGAGTCCTTTAGCTCTCCCCAAAGAAACAGGGGAGGCCATTTTTGTATTTGTGTGTGTGTGTGTGTGTGTGAGAGAGAGAGAGAGAGAGAGAGAGAGAGAGAGAGAGAGAGAGAGAGAGAGAGAGAGAGAGAGAGAGAGAGAGAGATTTTCTCGTGATCTTGTGTGGGATTCTTTTTGACAAACTTCAGTTTTTTCTACGATTGTCTCAGTATCAGTTTTTCGCACGATAGTACATCTTGCACATCAGATCGCAAGAGAATTATGATAGACTCTAGTCAAGCTAGGGGGTATAAGTTTCGTCGAATTAGTTTGTCCTTGCACTTTTAACCTGGCCTTGATCATGGCTATGGTACCAAGTTCATCTGACTTGTTCTTGTAAATCCATTTGGTTCGAATTACAGTAATGTTCTCTGGCCTAGGGACACGGTACCACACGTCTTGTCTCTTGAACTCGGTCGGTTGCTCTCTTGTGTCAGACCTTTCAGAAAACTTTGACTTTTGGTTTGGATATCCATTAAGGTGATACTTTGTTGTTCCTTGATAATGGTTAAACACTTTTATCTTGGACAGTTTGCTATTTAATAGTAGAAGATTTCTTGTTCTTCCAATGGATATAGCCCGATTTTTTATGAACCGCGTATGTCACTTGTCTCTCGTATTGTTCCTGTTATTTTTCTTATATGCTTCTCAATCTTGGTTTGCATCTTCTTTTGTATTGCCATCAGTGTTCTAAAAAGCGGCCCAGGCGGCCGCCTAGGCGCTAGGCGGCTCCCCACCGCCTCGCCTAGGCCCTAGGCGTTCCAGAAAAGCGGCCAAGCTCTTAGGCGGAGCTAGGCGGGGCAAGGCGGCCGCCTGGGCGGTCTAGGCGGGGCAAGGCGGCCGCCTAGGCGGTCTAGGCGGAGCTAGGCTGGCCAGGCGGGCTGAGGCTAGTCAGGCGAACCATGTTTTCTTTTGTTCTTGTTAATCACTCAATCTTGAATTATGGTTATATACTTGTTCTTTAAAATAATGGTTTAGGATAATCTTGAACTTATATTAATTTTTAAACATATATATATATATATTATATAATATCAAAATAATAATTAAAATAATTAAAAAAATGCAAAACGTCTAGGCGTTGCCTAGGCGCTAGGCGGCCCCCCACCGCCCGACTAGCGCCTAACGCTTTTTAGAACCTTGATTGCCATAAAAACCTTAAATAAGGTTTCATTGTCGGATTATCCTAACAAGTGATGCCAAAGCAAGGAGATTACAAGCAAGCGATTCGAGTAGGGCCTGAGTTTGTATCTTGTGCAAGTGAGTTAGATGAGCCCAGATGGGTGTCATGAGAGATGTTGGGTAAAGACTTCTACTTATTATTCTAACTGGTTGACAAATATAAACTAATTTGGATTCGGTTTTTTGCCAACTTCATGATGGGGACAACATGAGTCCTAAAAAGACCTAGTTACTTGGCTCCAAAGAACGGGAGAGGACAACACAGTTTAATAAGCAACTGCTATGAGTGCAATGTTGATGGCAGAGATGGAGTGCATGATATGGAGAAAGAGAAAAGAGAAGAGAAATTTTATTGGGATCCCCCGTGCAGGTTTTCTTGGGATCTCGTGTTTTTTTTTTGATGGACTCTTGTGTTTTCCTATGATTATTTCTCAATGTCAGTTTCTTGTACGGTCTCTCGAGCGGTTCCTCTCTCATCTGAAGTTTTGATAGAAGCTTGATTAAGGGTTTAGTTAGACATTAGTGTGATATCTTTATTATTTCTCGTTAGTTGATGTATGCTTTTGATTGTATACAGTTTAATAATGGATGATCTCTCGCTCCACCAACTTACATAACCCGGATTTGGTTGAACTATGCATGTTGCTCGTATCTTGTAATTTTTTTTCCGTTACTTTGTTTTGTATGCCTCTGAGTCTTAGTTTGCATCTTGTTCTGTATTGCGTCATAACTCCAAGAGTCAAATCTTCACCCATGCTTTCCTCAAAAACTTTATTTTCAAGTTTTCATACGCTTCCCTTCGCCAATTCTCAAAGTTCTTTCCTATAGGAGGGCCTCGTCATCGTATCACATGATATGCCATTAGTATTTATTAAGCTTTCCATCACTTAATTATTGGAGACTTGTATTTCTTTTTTCTTCCATTATTTACCTTTTTGTCCTCTGCATCGTACCACCAAGTTCTTGTTTAGAATGGTGATGTTCTAGATACCAATTCCATTCAAGTTTTGACATTAGGATCAATAAATAGTTTGTTGATGAGATAGTTTTACATTTGATGCATTTGAGGTTCGCCGTTGGTGATGTGACTGGACATCCTATCTGTAAGACTGTAACACTATTGGCTTTCATTTAGTGTAATGGTTTATCTTAACCATCAAAGAGTGGTGACTCTGAGTCAACTGTATTGGTGTGTTTAGAATACCCTGAACATGATCACTATGAGAACATATCATATAAATGATTGGCATATGATAATGTGTTTCTCATATGTTGATTTCATAGGCTCTCAATCCTGAGGTGTTTGTGAACTCAGGGCTTAACCTTTGTCACTTTGGGTTACAATTCAGTAAGAACGTTTTGCTGGTCAACAAGTGGTAATCTTGGGTGGCTTACCCTAAGTACTTGGGAACATTGTTGAGGAATTCTAAACTCTATATTGGAGCAAACAGTATCCCCTTAAGTAATTCTCATAAAGGACAATCACTGAAACTAGGTGTCTAGGCAAACATTTTGATTAAATATTTATTAAATTGATTTTGTAAATATTTATAAAACATAAATATTTAATTAAAAATATTTTAAGATGAAAAAGTTGATTGCATCAATGATCATAAGGAACGAGGAGTTGTAACTTAAAGGACACTAGCTACAATGTGCACCGAGTAGGACTGTTGATGCTCCCGGTCAATACTTGTGGATACCAGATAATGAGGGGTCTATGTGTAAATTAGTAGAAAATGACATTATGTAATTTTCAATTACCACATAATGCAGTTGTGGGGGGTTTTTAATTGAACCGGGCAGTTCGGGTGGCGAGCACAATCTAACGAGCCAAAGAGAAGAAAAACCAGGAATTACGTGAAAAAACCCCTTCTCAACGTCGAAGGGGAAAAAACCACGGGTGGGGCGAGAATGCACTAAAACAATGGTTGCGGTTACAATATCTCACCTTAACCCCAATTACACCTTGAGGTCCGGTCTCCCTAGATACCGGCCTCTGCAGTCTCAACTTAGTTACCGACCTCTGCAGACAGAACTTAGTTACTGACCTCTGTAGACAGAACTTAGTTACCGACCGACCGCGGTAACTTCAGCTAAGATACCGATTGACCTCTTTAGCTCCGCAAATCCCGGGATGAAACTGGCAGCACCTCCTCCAGAATTCGGTCCCTTCTGCTGAAGGGGTAGGTCCCCTTTTATAGTGGTGGGATGACGGTTAGAGCGCTCCGTGCGGGACGGGTAGACGACGTGTCCCCGCAATGAGCTCAACCGCCGCGGTAGTGGAGACGTGGCGCGCGGTCGACACCCGGTACCTTCGGCTGGAAATCGCGGGAGCTTAGTCAGCCCTCCGTAACCTCCACGCGCCCGAGATTTCCGGGTTCAACCGTCGCCCTCCTCCTCACCTTGATGCACGACCAACTTGGGGGGGGGGCTTGGACCCCTCCCCTCTCCCTGACTGTTGCGCGGCCGACCGTCCCTGGGGGGGCTGTTGCGCGGCCGATTGACACCCCCTTCTTTGCTGCCTGTTGGATGGCTGACCGACACCCCCCTCTGTGCCTGTTGCGCGGCCGACCAAGAGAGAGAGGGGTTCGGGTCTCCCCCCCTTGCTGCCTGTTGCGCGGCCGACCGAGAGAGAGAGAAGGGGGGGGGGGGGGGTCGGGCCTCCCCCCTTGCTTCTTGTTGCGCGGCCGACCGAGAGAGAGAGAGGGGGGGGGGGGGGGGGGGGTTCGGGCCTCCCCCCTTGCTGCTTGTTGCGCGGCCGACCGAGAGAGAGAGGGACTTGGGCTTTGAACCTCCTCCTCCCATTTTAGAGTGTGGCCGTCTCGCAACGAAGCTACGGCCCCCGGTAGGTAGGTTCGCTCTTCTTTTCTACTTCGCGCGTGGCCGACCTATGACGTATCTACGGCTCCCGGCAGGAAAGTTCCTCACGGTACACACAGCAGTCATGGATTGGTAGTGATTCTAGCCCTGATTAATTGGATAAGAATGTAGTCATGTGATGACAAGTGTCATAGTCTAATTGAAGCTAAGGTGTTGGAGTTCTAAAGGGTCCCAACTCCCATCATTCGCCTGTAGTTTGACAAATACTAGTCCTAATATGAGTATGATTGTTTGTTGTGGATTTATCCACACTAACAATGGTCCTAATTCATGCTAGGCTAACTTCCTAAGAAGTAAGGATTCTCACGTTGATTAGGCATCCTAGTTTGACTAGGACTCGGAGTTGTCAATTTGAGGAAGTCTCATCCTAATATTTTCCATGAGCCTAATCCCATATGGAAGGCTAATGGCACATTGCAGAGTTCAACAAGACTTCTATAGGGGCCGACCATATCCAGTCCTATAGGGACAAAGATTCCTTTAATGAACCGGGGAAAACATCGATGCCGGCCACCACATGCTTTTTGGGGCTAGGATAGAGAAAGAAAGAAAAGGAGAAAGAGAGGAATAGAAAGGTGATACTCCCATCTGCTTCCACCGTCGGACCTTGCACGAGGGAATATGAGTTGTATTCCTGATGTTGCATTGCATCTTCTTCGTCGCATGTTCTCCACAAGTTTCTTCCATGAACCTATGAGATATCATCTTTCATAATCGTTAGGTGACGAATAGAAAGACACCATGGCCTCTAGGTAAAACCGTGAAATACTAATTCACTAAAATATGAATTTAATCTATTTATTATTCTTTTCCTCAGACGGCGGTAGCGACAGCGATGCTAGTGAGACGTTTCAACTTCCAGTTGGCCGTCACAGCACCTCCGGTAAGCCATCCACCATCGCTAAACCTTCACTGAGTCTGCATTCGATGACAAAATCAGAAATGCTAATAGGAGCAATCCATGTATGCAGGTGGAGATGACTACAGGAGCAACCATCCACACGACGGAGGGGTTGGTGATGACGGTAACACGCAGGACTCGGCCTCCGATAATTCCCTCACTAGAGATGAAACAGGCACTGCCGGAAGATGGTGGTCAGCCTCGGAGCCCGTCTTTGTCCACGGCTGCAACTGCCGGCGGCAACATTGCCTAGGGGGACCCAGCAAAGCGAAGTTTCTGCAGCTCGTATCGGTAAATAGGTGGCGATGTTTTTCGCGGGGGGGGGGGGGGGGGGGGGGGGGGGGGCTGTAAGATACTGATGTACGTGTTGATCTACTTGAATGGTGTACAGTGTGTATATCAGTAGATCAAAATGCCATAAAAAAATTATTGTCGTTAAAAACTTAAAATTGATAGTTCGCCCTATCAATTCTTCTTCTGTATGGCTCACTATCATGGCTAAACTCTCTCTCTCTCTCTCTCTCTCTCTCTCTCTCTCTCTCTCTCTCTCTCTCTCTCTCATGGCACACTATCATGGCTGAACTATCTCTACTTTAGAAAGAGATTTGGGCTTATGGCTGAAACGAAACAATACCCCTTTGCTACCCCTACCTTGAATAAAAAACAATACTCGACATAAAACATATCAACATATTTTAGCCCAAACGATCTCTTTCTTAGGGAGTAGTGATCCCATAAGGTGTCTCATGCATAAGGTGGCGTGCCCTGATTCATTACAGTCATGGTTTGGGCTGAGTGTCATTCACCTGTCGAGTTATCTGCCATCGGACGACTGTGACAAACCAGGGCCCATCATCTTACCTACGGGATGGCTTATTGTTCTCTCCCCCTCGAGGAGGGGGTCTGGCCCACACCTCGACCAGTTTATTGATATAAGATAAATTACATAAAATACAACAAAAGTGGCATATTACAAAGAAGAAATGAGCCTTGTTAACCGAAGAATCTCTTCAACCCTTCTCTAAGGGCTCCGGTGGTGTTGATCGCCCTAGGTCTAAGGCTGCAAACGAACAAAATTGTTCGTGAGCGACTCGCAAACAAGCTCGTTCGAGTTTGTTCAGTTACTAGTCAAGCCAAGCTCAAGCCTAGAGTTTAGGCTCGTTTAATAAACGAGTCAAGTTCAAGCAAACTAAAGCTCGGCTCGATTGGGCTCGCGAACATGTTTGTTTAGGGCTCATGAGTAGGCTCGTGAATAGACTCATAAATGGATTGAATAGACCTACCGTATATAGTCTATGCTTTTGGAGTTCGGGAACAAGCTCGATAAGGGACCGTTCGATCACTAATTGAGCGAGGCCTAACTCGGGACCGTTCGATCACTAATTGAGTGAGATCTAGTCTGAAGTTTAGGCTCGTTTCCAAGCTCAAGCAGACCAAAGCTTAGCTCGGCTCGGCTCGATTATTAAACAAGCCAAGCCCAAGCCTAAAATTTAGGCTCGTTTAAGAAACGAACAAGCTCAAACAAGCCAAAGCTCGGGTCTGCTCGTTTGCTGCCCTACTCAGGTTCTTTTTAGGACTCCTCAATGCACTTGATCGTTTCTGAAAATGGCATCGATGCCGGTTGAAAGACTCATGTTCTTCTCCAACCAGATATTCCAATATGTCGCCAAGGCCATCATATTCCAGGTAGGGCTGGCAATTTCGGACCCGACATGGCAGACCCGACACAAAGTTAGCGGGTCTGGGTCAGGGCTAAACTGGTTCTGGCGTAAACGGGTCGACACGATAGACCCGTTTAATAAACGGGTCAAGTCTGGGTTTAGGGTCTGGACATGATAGACCCGGGAAGACCCGCTTAAAATTCAACGGGTCGGGTCGGGTCGGGCCTACCCGCAATCCGATACTGTAACATATAGTATCAGCGGGTCTATCGGATTAGGTCAGGTCGAGTCTGATTGGGTTGGATCGGGTCAACTGAATAAACCCATGTGGTCTAACGGGTCTTATTGGGTCTACCCGTGTATAAACGGGTCGGGTACGGGCTTAGGATCTAGACACGATTAGTTAAACGGGTCGGGTCCAGGTCTAGGGGTTTTGGACAAGATCCGAAACTAGACACAACACGACCCGAACCCGACCCATTGCCACCCCTAATTCCAGGTTTTTCTTTGCGTGGTGAGCGTCTCTGCCTCTGTGGGGACCACATCATGATTAACGCAGCTTGATGTCCTCTCAAATGAAGCAAAATAACCACCCACATCCAAAGCAAAATGTACTCAAAAGCATATGATCAGAAGTTTTGATGGTCCACATTTGAAGATAGCATATGAGTGTATCATACACACCACTGATTACCCCATCCCAGTTGCTTTCTGGACCATCCAATCTGTGGAGATCAACAAATCCCCAACCGCTAGTCTCCATAGAGGGCTTCTGGTCTCCGCCCTCCTCATCCCCAAAGACGGCAACAGAAGCCCCGTAAATGGCCGCCCTCTCCACCGTATTGAGCCCCCTCTTACTCCCCTCACCCCCTCATCGCCGCCCTAACGGCGCTGCCCTCGCTTCCCGCTTCCTCACTCCCACCCCCCTCTCACGGTGGCGCAAGAGCTCGCCGTCGCTCCGGCGCGGTTACCCAACACCTCATTCTCCTCCTCGATCCGCCTCCGTCTTCGCTGCCCAATCAGACCTATTCAGAGGTTCGCTCTCTCTCTCTCTCTCTCTCTCTCTCTCTCTCTCCCTAGAATTTGAAGAAGACCTGTTTGTTATAATGCCCACAAGACGAAGAAAGGAAAAGTAAGATGTCATGGCGCGTATGAGAATTCTAGGATGGAAAAGATTGAATCTTTGCGCTTGGTTTCTCATTGCTAGCTACTATTTAATCCATTCACCATTATGATGTTTGACTTATTTGATCTCGAGAACCAAGACCTTTTTTTTTTTCTTTTCATTTCACTATATTAATTTAGGTAAGCATTCAGTGCTGTGCCTATAACATCCTTGTTTGACAAATTGTGTTATAAGGCCCTTGAAAGAAAGTGAAGGGACTTACTATTGAACTTGATGAGAGGGACTGATTTGTTGGAAGACAGTATACTACTTGAATATGTGATTCTCCAACATGTTTTGCAATGTCATGTTCATGCTGCTTCCATGTGATTCATGTTCATCTTACATAACTTTTCGCCGCAATGAACACGCCTCAATCAGATGTTGCTGAGCAACCAATCTTCCTCTACCACCTTAGGCGATGTCAAAATACACCTAACGACCATGTAGAACAAACCTTCCTCTCTGGTGATATCAAAGTTGCTCGTCTTGGTCAATATCACCTTCCAAAGTTCCTGTTAGTCTTTTAAGCTCCTCTTCTCCACCCTAACAGTATGTAAGGTGCCGAGTAGGACAGAGTAAAGTGCCCCTTTCATCCACACCTGAAGCAGTTTACTTTCCTTGTTCACATCGTGAATGATTTCCCACACTTCCTTCCTCTTGGCATCTCCAGTAATGTTAGCTTATAATTTTAGGGACTACATGATGATTGACGGGTATTGTTCTTGCTGCCCTGGTATTGTTGGGCATCCTTCGTAGACTAAACTCCCCGCCTTGAGTGTTGATTGTCTAGTTGAAGGATGCCTCAATTGTTGCTCCATCTTCTTGGGCATCTAGAATTTTTTTTCACCCTATAGAGGTGTAGGTTGGTCGTCGCCTTCTGGATCTCATGACTGAGAAAGAACATGCTTGTTTTACTCCATCATGCCGTACGATGCCTTTGTTGAATTTTCCATGTTCTCTTCAATCGACATACTAGCTTGCCGAACGATAACCAACTGATTAAAAATATCCACTTGATAGTCTAGGGTGAGATACTTCTTGTGTACCTACATCTTATCCCAATGCTGGAAATGATGTTGATCTTCCTGTGTTATATGGTCTTCAATGATCTGCGACCATGTGTGCATTCGACTATTCGATCCTTTTCAAAAAGCTAACTCGTATCTCGTTTGTCATGTTGTAATGCTCAACGTAGTTCACTAGTCAAGGAAATCATTAGGATCAGGGTTTCTCACGAAGTCCGGATATTTGTACCGTGTGATTCTCTTGAAGTCATCACTTTCTTCGATTCAATCATGCTCGATGGTTCGTGGGATGTTGTTGAAGAAAAACTCTTACGGAGGTGGATCATGATTGTAAGCATATCGAGTTTTTAGTGGTTGTCACATCACACCCCTTTTAGGAGACTCCTAAGGTACCCCATCATTGGCCTTGTATTCCACTTTGATTTTCTGCAAGCTAACATTGTCATTAGTATAATTTTCTTCTTGATCGTGCTCTCATATAGATTGATCAACTGCCTATGGAGTTCCACAAACTTGGAATCTCTAGGGAAGAAACTAGCTTATCGAAGTTTGTCAATTTGTGGAGGACCTTATCATGGATCTTCTCTCTTTGCGCGTCAGCAGAGGGGCTACGGAAATTTCTGTTGTTTCTAATTGTCATGGTGTGCCAAACTTGGATCTTTGATACTGAATTAATGCATGAGACTAAGGACTTGGGTAGATTGAGATTCAAGTGCAGCTTGTGGAAGAGTTTCAAATTTTCCAAAGAAGATCAGATCTGAGTTTGATCTGAAATTGCAATGTGAAAGTGGTTTGCGGTTTCTGTAAAGTATCTAGGAGGGGCTACCATCAATAGGAAATGGGATCTAAAAGAGTTGTATGCATTATTGAGGATTTATGAGAATATCCAACAGATGATTTTGCTGGAATTATTTTTTGTATCAGAGAATCAGGGATTCAAGGGGCTCTAGCAAATATGCTTCTAATAGATCTAGGCTTATTGATAGAACTAGTAGATAACATAGGCTAAACTATAGGAGACCCAGTTATTATATGCAGGGATATCTAGCAAAATTTTAGGAGAAAAAAAAATCTTACAAGGATAGGAGAGAAGGATAATTGGCCGAAGCGTCACACTTCTAGCGAAGATCTAAGGAGTAACTGCTTACAGTTTCCGAGACATCATAATAAAGAAGTCCTATGTATATCACCAAGGACGAAACAGTAGTAAGTTGCAGCAAATAAAATACAAGGAACTCGAGATTTGGTTCCATTCGATTTGGGGGTCGAAAGACTTGTATATAGTAGTACATCACAGCCGGCAGCTTCCTCTCATATTTCATTTGGGTTGGAATTACTTGATTCTAGGAGGCTGGTTTTACTTTTCAAATTGAAATTGAAATTTTAAAGCATAGTTTACATCGATTTTGGAGCCTAAAACAGTAGGATTATAAAGGGCGGGAAGCCAATAATTCTATGGTGATGTCATGAATTTTGAACTTAAAAGGCTATTTATTGTTAAAAACATCTAAGGAGAAGAATAAATTTTCTAGAACAAGAGATTGACTTGTTCAGTTATTTGCTTTAACAGGTTAGGGAGTGTTTGGCATCATTCCGAAACCCTCCATTTCTATTTCTAGTTCCAAATTTTAAAAGTAACGTATAGTATTTGTTCCGGTGGAATGAAAGAGTTGGAAATGAGAATTTATCACTCCGTCAGTTTCTACGCTAGCTGGAACGCTGAACCTTGGATTTACATTAGAAATGTTAATTGACCGAAATACCCTCTTCTGGATGAGGATTAACTCATGCCGAACTCCCCCTTACCCTCTCAGACTTATCAAAACTTCACATGCAATTTTGTGGGAATGATAGTCACTAGCATCTACCAATGTCCTTGCAATGCATCCCTTTCTTTTCTAGGAGGCTGGAAACACTTCACTATTCCCCCTCCTAACACTTGGTGATATGATGTAGTCATTCAAACAGCCTGGAGGATTGGGAGAGATGGCATTGAGGCCGGTGCCGATCTTGTGCCGGTACGTTTCTGTTCTCTAATTGTTATTTTGAGCTGTATATAATTCCATGGAATCAAATGTCGACAATTTCCCACAAATTCACCAAAATATGTTTTTTTTAGGTTCCAACATAGAAATCATCCGAAATTTCCATAATTCCATATTTCCATTCGACATCTTGAAAATGTCTGCCGAAATGATGATATTTGACCGAAATTCAGCACCCACCTTTTTTGGGGACAATTTCACTAAAAAATCCCATATGTTAAAGTGAAGAGTTCCGTATTTTCCTTTATTTCTTATTTTTTTCATAACAGACCAATATTTGATCGAAATCGACCAAAATATGATAGAATCCAATAAAATTCCACTGAAATCTTTTCTTTTTAAAAAAATTCCACCGGCATTTGACCGAAATTTGACAAATTTCTTCTTTGTTTTGACCGGCCGAAATCGACAGACGTTGTATAATGCATTGAACATCTTCATTAGTGTATATTTCTTGTCTTTTTCGAGTCAATTAATGTTATTCAGATTTGGTACAGCATCGCATCACACTTCTTTCAACCTACTTTTATGGCAGGCAATAGTTCCTAAACCCATAGCAAGGATTTGTGTGACCGGAGCTGCTGTGGCAGTTACTCTTTTCCTGCTCAAGGCTTTCCTATCGACTGCATTCTTCGTATTGGTAGGTTGTGTTGCTTCCCTTTTAGAAAATTTTAATTTGCCTACTTGTACCAATTTTATTTTTAATCATCAGAAAAATGGGAAAGAAATAAGAAAAAACATAAATATTGTGAGCGGTGCAAGATTGCAAATACAATTTATTCAAAAGTACTCCAAAATAGCTGAATTAAATAAATTCTTATTTTATCTTATTCTTTTTCAATCAGATTTGTATAAGGTGTATAGGACCAAGTTTATGAACTATTTGGGTCTTTTCTCAAATATTTCTTGCATGACTTCTTTTGATACTTTCAATATCGATAAACTTGCCCTATTTTATTTTAAATAGGACATACCTGTTCTGGTTAGAGCAGTGCCTGTAAGTGCTATCAAAGAGAGCACGGTTCAAAACTTGCCAACCGCAGGAGTGCAAAGTTTTATTTTTCCTCGCTCAACACCGAGCCTTGTCTTTGCCCACAGGTGCACCACATTATTTAATACACCACTCGGCTTAAGACATACATGGGATTTGATACTGCAACTCCCAAGAGGGAAACAATGTGGTTAACCGTTGGGATGCAACTGCAGTTGCAAGAGACCTTTTATGAGTTCGTTATGAATGCATTTTACCAACAGGATAGATTTATCAAGCCGCCAACCAATTGGTCTTTGAGATTTCTTGGCATACACTGTCTCATGCCAAGTTGCCTTGGTCAGGATTTCGGTGATAGTCTTAGAGGGTTGAGACCAGGTTGAGGCCAGGTTGACAGCCGGTCGAAAAATTCTTGTCAATCAATTTTTGTAGTCGACCCCATCTCGATGGGATAAAGACTTGGATGCCGATGATGACGGTCTAAATGTTTTTTGACGATCTTTGTTACCTAGCAATATCGAATTTTTTTGTCTTCCTTCATATAGTTTGCTCCTAGTATTCAATGCCTGTCTTCAGATGTGTAATATAATCAGTTACTATCTGTAAAATGTACATCAAGAGATTACAAGCCTTATGTTCTGCCAACAGGCTATGATGGGGTTTGTATACTTCATCTTCATTGCTTTCAACAAGGATGAGGGCCCTAGAGGCGGGGGAGGAGGAGGAGGAGGCAGAGGCAGAGGTGGAGGTGGAGGCGGTACATCTACTGAAGACGAAACCCTAGAAGAAGCCAGACGTATAATGGAGAAATACAAGTAATTACAAATAGCTTACTGGGTTTCAAGAGTTTATTTTCCTTCATTAACTGTATAAATCTAGTCATCTATAATCTCTTTTGATTACAGATGATTTCATCTGTAATCTTTTTTTATTTTTTCTGTATCGGTGTAATTGTTTTTTTCTTTTTTCTAATGCACTGGTAGGGGTCTAGGCCGAACCCCCCCTCATTCCCTGAGAGGGATTTTTCAAAAAAAAAAAACTGTATAAATCTAGTCAACAGGCAAAAAAGAAAAAGAAAATGCATTTGTGAAGCAAGATGTGCTCTTCTGTTGGGAAGAAGTGGCCATCCTTTTTTTTTTTTTTGGACGGTAAGATCTATGGTATTTAGTAGTTTATCCCGATGAACCCGTTGTACCCTCTCTCTCTCTCTCTCTCTCTCTCTCTCTCTCTCTCTCCATTGCCATCCCTCTTCTCTCTCTCTCTCTCTCTCATGTATGAACCATATCCCTGCGTCTGTGTACAGAGAGCTTAACTCTGCACCAGTAGCGCAAAAAGGGTGGTAGGCGCGTGTGATGCGGAATCAACGGCCAGGATGTGCAAGGATATTTGAGAGGCTACTATGTTTCTTTGATAAGAGGAAGATGAAAAAACTAGTTTGGAAGAAAGATGACAAAGAACAGATCGTCCGTCACAAGAATCACTAGCATGAAGAGAGAGAGAGAGAGGGAGAGAGATGCTAGGGATCTTGGGGAGAAGGATTAAGGCTTCTCATTAGGCCAAGGGCCAAATATATAACGATACAAGAAAAGAACAAAGGGGTATCCTATACAGGTATCTACGGGTATCTGTATCTCAATGCTATACACTATCACTAACAGCCCCCCTCAAACTCAAGGTGGGTCATGCACCATGAGTTTGCTAAACAGAAACTGAAAACGTGGAGCAGGATGTGACTTCGTGAAGAAGTCGACAATCTGTTCTCCGGAGGAAACAAATGGGAGAGAGATGGTCCCGGTCTCATACTCCTGGCGAGAGTAGTAGCAATCGAGCTCGATGTGCTTCGTCCTCTCGTGAAAGACCGAGTTGGTGACAATCTGTATAGCACTCCGATTGTCACAGTGAAGGGCTGTAGGTTCAGAGATCTGAACCCCTAGATCTCCGAGAAGTCGTCGCAAGTGAACGATCTCTTTGGTAGTAGAGACCATGGCTCGAAACTCTGCTTCAATACTGGAGAGAGAGACAACGCTCTGTTTTTTGCTGCGCCATGAGATAAGAGAATCGCCAAGAAATAGGCAATAGCCGGTAGTCGATCGACGAGTGGTCGGATCACCAGCTCAGTCGGCATCCGAGTAGGCGCGTATGACCAGAGGAGAAGTCGATGATAGGAGGAGCGACCGGGTGATGGTGCCTCGGAGATAACGAAGAATCCGAAGAAGGGCAGCATAGTGAGCAGAGCGAGGGGCTTCGACAAACTGGCTGATGATGCTAACGGCGTGAGCAATGTCAGACCTGGTGATGCAGAGGTAAACCAACTGGCCAACGATCTGTCGGTACTGAGTAGGATCTAAGAGGGGCTCACCATCGGTGGGACGAAGCTTCACGTGAAGCTCGAGAGGGGTGACGGCAGAGCGATCATCGGAAAGGGCAGCTCGGCTAAGGATGTCAGCCGTATATTTCTGCTGGAATAGCATAATTCCTCGTTCACTGTGGGCAATCTCTAGCCCAAGGAAGTAGCGAAGAGGACCTAAATCCTTCATCTGGAACCGGCGCCGAAGATGCTGCTGAAGGGAAGTGATGGCAGCGGAGTCATCACTTGTGATGATCATGTCGTCGATAGCCCTGCCTTGAGGAGATGACCGCACAAAAAGCAAGTGGTCTTGCGAGCTCTCAATGTAGCCGATCTCGGTGACAGCTCGTCGGAAACACTCAAACCAAGCTCGAGAGGCTTACTTGAGCCCGTAGATGGCACGACGGAGGTGACAGACATGCTGGGGAGGAGTATGCAAACCAGGGGGTGGCTGCATGTAGACGACCTCTGAAAGATCGCCATGGAGAAAGGCATTCTTCACGTCCATCTGGAGAAGAGGCCATCGGCGGACTGCTGCAACTGCCAGGAGTGCACGAACGGAGGTCATCTGAGCTACGGGTGCAAAAGTCTCCTCGTAGTCTATTCCGTATGCCTGAGTGAAACCACGGGCCACCAACCGAGCCTTGTGTCGCTCGATGGAACCATCAGGTCGCCGCTTGACCTTGTAGACCCACCGGCAACTGACAGGCTCAATGCTAGCAGGAAGGGGGACGATATCCCAAGTCTGAGTCTGCTCGAATGCCTGAAATTCCTCGCTCATGGCCTGCCTCCACTGAGGGGACTGGACGGCCTCCCGGTACGATCGAGGCTCCTGGTCTGTGTGAAGGGCTACAAGAAAGGCTGTAAACTGAGACGAGTAAGAGGTGACCGTGGTAAAGTCAAAACGGTCAGGTGGGCCAGAGCTGAAGTTGAAGCGATCAGGTGGGTGGTGCTCTCGTTGAGGATAGCAGGGCGGCGGGAGAGGATCCACGACCGGGGACGTCTGACTGGGCGTAGCAGGCGGAGTACCATGAGTATCGGGAGTATGAGGAAGGCTGACGGAATCAATCGGTGACGGAGGAGAGGAGGGGACGGAGGAAGACTCCGTGGAAGAATCAGTGGAAGCAGGGGGAGAAGTAGAACTGGACGAAAGGGGTGATGGAAAAGGCTCGAGAGTCGGAGACAGGGTGGTAGGAGTCTCCAAGAAGGTGAGGTCCTGAGCTGCAGTGGAGTAGTAAGGGACATCCTCGACGAAGGAGACGTGTCGAGAGATGCGAAGGTGACGAGTCAAAGGGTCATAGCAACGATAACCCTTGTGTTCGGCGCTGATTCCTAGGAGGATGCATTTAACATGCATGTTCGGACAACTTCGTGCGTTCATGGGGTGGAAGGAGGACGAAGCAGGTGCACCCGAAGGTGCGAAGCGGACGGTAGTCAGGAGGGGAAGAGAAAAGACGCTCGTGGGGAGATGCACCACCCGGAAAAATAGAAGAAGGGGTGATGTGATGAGGTTGACTGAGGTCAAGACAGCCTCAGCCCAGAAAGTGCGTGGAACGGAGGCAGAGAGAAGAAGAACACGCGTCGTCTCAAGGATATAACGGTGCTTCCTCTCGGCTACTCCGTTTTGCTCGTGTGTGTGAGGACATGAGTGCTGAAATAGGGTCCCATGGGACTGAATAAGTGTCCGCATAGCAGTGGAGAGGTACTCGAGGGCGCAATCAGACCAAAATGTCTTAATGCGACAACCGAACTGTGTGTGGACCATCGAGGTGAAAGTCTGGTAGACCTGAGGAACCTCAGAGCGGTGCTGAAGAAGGTAGACCCAAGTGTATCGGCTGAAATCATCGATGAAAGAGATATAGTAGCGATAGCCGCACATCGAAGGAAGAGGTGAAGGACCCTAGATATCGGAGTGTACTAAGTCAAAAGGAGCAGACCTCTGAGAGATACTAGAAGGAAAAGGTAGAGCTGTAGCTTTGGCAAGCTTACAACCGGTACATGTAGATAAAGAACAAAAAGAACAATGACCTAGAGCTCCAGTCTGCAGTAAGCTCTTAAGTCGAGACTCAGAAATGTGACCTAGTCTTTAGTGCCACAAGCCGGCATCAAGAGAAGCTAGGCTACAGACGCCAGGAGGGGAAATGATGGGAAGATGGAGATGCTCGAGGTGGTACAGCCCGCCTGATCTACGACCAGCGCCAATCACCCGTCCGGTATGTGGATCCTGCACAACACAAGAAGAAGGGGAGAAGATCACGACACATCCAGAGTCACAAAGGCTGCTAATGGAGATGAGCTGCATGCGAAGTTGGGGGACATGCAACACAGTGGGTAAAGAGAGGCGATCGCTCGGTTCTGTAGTGGCGGTAATCGATCCACACTGCGAGATGGTTAAAGAAGAGCCATCTGTAGTATGTATCGATGGAATGTGCGGTGCCGGTCGGCAATTGGTAAGCAAGGAAGCGTTGAAAGTAATGTGATGGGAGGCCCCAGAGTCCAGAATCCAAGTAGCGAAGGTACCGGGAGTGGCTAAGTGAGCAGAGGAACTGGAGGCGCTGGAAGCCTCGGCGGGGCTGAAGCTCGCCTGCTGGTCTAGGCGGAACTAAAGCTGTGCAAGCTGCTGCTGAAGGAGCTGAGTAGTGTCAGGAGCGTCTAAGGAACCCTAGGGTGATGATGGAACTGTGCAAGGAGAAGACGGAACAGTAGCAGTAGCAGCAGTAGAGCCAACAGGTCGACCACGTCCTCGGGGTCCCTGCCTCATCTCGGGATGCAGCTTCCAACAGGTAGCGACAACATGACCTGGTTTGTGGCAGTGCGTGCACACAAACCGATCACGACCAGGAGCATAAGTAAAAGAGGCAGCTGGGGCTGCAGCAAGGACACCCGTGTGGCTGGAGGGGGGAGGAGTAGCCCTGATGGCGATGGTGCGTTGCCTGGTCTCTTCGGCGACGAACTCAGCAATAGCAGCATCCAAATGTGGAAGTGGGTCTCGGTGGATTAGTGCGCCAGCAAGTGGGCCAAATTCTGGTCGAAGGGCCATCAGGAACTGATAAAGCTGACGGCACTCCCAGAAGGTTTGGTGAGCGGCACGGCACTCGGGAGGGACGGGAGGTACCAGTGACTGAAGCTCCCGCCAGTAACCACGCATCTGCGCATGGAATTGCTGGATCGTACGATCACCCTGTTGTTCGGACTGGACCTGGGAGAGGAGAGCATACTCGCGGGCACCGCTAGACTCCACGAAACGCTCAACTAAGGAGCGCCATATGGCTGCGGATGCTCCAAGAGCGGTGAGGTCAGCACGCATCGTCCGATCGACCGAAGCGACAAGGTAGGCGATGACCTGTGCATCACGAAGGCGCCACGCTTGAAGAGCAGCGGGGAAAGCCTGACTTGGTGCCGTGGTGGTGCCGTCGAGTAATCCAAGAAGGCCACGTCCGAGAAGCGTGGTCTGAACGGTTGCTGCCCATGCTTCCCAGTCGGCGGAGGAGGCGAGAGGGAAATCCGTCGAGCTCGACAGGAAGTCACGAGTATACTCGAACGGGAGGCTCTTAGAGTGTGGTGGCACGGGAGGAGGAGCATCTACGGAGGAGGAATCGGCTATGGCGGCTCACTCAGATATCAGAGTGGATCTGTCGAATCTGAAGAAGAGATCGAAGACAAATCTGTACAGATCCGACCGGTCGCACAGCCGGTGAAGACAACCCGGCCTGTCGAGCTTCGGTTTCCCTCACAAATCTGGTCTCACAGATCCGATCTCACGGCCGGAGGAGGGAGCACAGGGTCGATCTCATAGGTGGCAGCACAGATCCGGCCGGATCGCACAGTCGGTGAAGACAACCCGGTCTGTGGAGCTCCGGTTTCCCTCATAGATCTGGTCTCACAGATCAGATCTCACAGTCGGAGGAGGGAGCACAGCCGGGGAAGAGCTCAGCACAGCCGGAGGAGGGAGCACAGATCTGGCGAGATGAGAGCACGGCCGGAGGAGGGAGCAGAGATCCGGCGGGAGCACAGATCAGGCGGGAGGAGAGCACGGCCGGTCTCTTAGATTTGGTCTCGGTTTCCCTCACAGATCTGGTCTCACAGATCAGATCTCACAGTCGGAGGAGGGAGCACAGCCAGAGGAAGGGAGCACAGATCTGGCGAGAGGAGAGCACGGCCGGTCTCTCAGATCTGGTCTCTCAGATCCGGCGATGGAGCTCCGGTCTCTTCCGGCGAAGACAGATTTGGCAGCACGAGCAGATCCGGCGATGGAGCTTGAGGTTGTCCGGAGAAAGAGCTCGAGTTTGGCTCTGATACCATGTCACAAGAATCAGTAGCATGAAGAGAGAGAGGGAGAGAGATGCTAGGGATCTTGGGGAGAAGGATTAAGGCTTCTCATTAGGCCAAGGGTCAAATATATAAAGATACAAGAAAAGAACAAAGGGGTATCCTATACAGGTATCTACGGGTATCTGTATCTCAATGCTATACACTATCACTAACAGTCCCCTCTTAATCCCTTAAGACCGCCATCAGTGATTGTGCCGAAAGCCGACTTTCCAAAAATCTCTACATATGAAACATCCTAGGGCCAGACATGGTTTGAATTTAAGCTGAGTGTTGGGAAGTAATTCACACCTATTTTATTTGGGGTAATGTGGCTAAGGTCCCTGACAACATATCGGTTCGGTTATAAGGACGGGTAGAAGATACAAGATCAGTTTGGTGAAAAGGGGTAACAAAAGCTCAAATTACCATCACCATCGACCTCCCTTTCTTCCATTTCTCTCAAGCACTTATGGCAAAGGCGGACATGAGCAGTGGTGGTGGCGGCAACGGGTGCAAGCAGCGGCCTCAAGTTGTACTACTCGCTGTTGCTGTTGCTGCCGCCCCGACAACAACGAGCAACTGGACAAGAAGACAAGAGGGGCGAAGGGGTTCGGTTTAGGATTTCTAGGACCAGGGTTCAGGTAATGACCTATAGATCTTAGGGTAGGGTTGGATTTCGGTTTAGAAAGGAGTCCATGAAACATAAATTTGAAGTGTAGTGAGGGATAGTTTCATCCTGTCAATTTGTTTGTCCTTTAGGCTAGTTGATCTTTTGACTAGGGACCTATCACTAAGTCTCCCATTTTATTTTCTATTGCTCCAAGACTGTAAATGGGCCTGGCTTACCATATCGTAAAGGGAAATTACACTTTGGCCCATTTTTCATGCCAAAGTAGCATCTATAGTTTCACAAAATAACACAACCCCCCTCTGTGAGCTATTCATTACTTAAATTAACCAAAAGCTAGCACATATAAGTGGAAGTGATGCTGGCGGACTGTCGTTTTTTCCAACTTGATGAAGGTTAAGTGATTTTGGCATACCTACAGGGGGGTAAGTGCAATTTTCCCTATTAATAAGCCCAACCTGATTAGTGATCAGAAGCTGAGGATTTTTACAAAGAGCAACCATATCACCATGCTGAGCATCTCTGTCACATCTACAGGTTTCTTTAAGGCTGTATCCGCCACCGATCAAGGCTGGTCTTGGGCAAAAATATTTGTCCCCCTGTGGCTATTGCAAGCTTTGAACCTCGGTCTTTCTTGTGCTTTAGACCCTAACAGGGGCCGCTCTAACCATACATGTATCCCAAGATGTGAAATGTCATTTTCCTTCGACTTACCCCAACTAGAGGAAGCAGATCCCTTGTATGTTCATCGCTTCTGCGTAATTATGGAAAACCACCTCCAGTTTCATTATTTGCAAATCAGTCCCTATATTAGTTCGTTGATTTGCATAAAACGTCTGTTCTTTTCTGAAGATAATCCTCTCATATCGTCGACAACCTGATAAATTTATTGATTCAGATTAAAAGACCAGGTGACAGGAAATACTGCATGAGGCGATCTGCAAAGAGTGTGAATGGAGGGGTTTTCTGTAATTAGGAAATGTAGATGGTTATATGCCACAAAAAAAGGGCAAATTACAGAAACCTCACCTAAACTATACACCTCATTTCATGTCCCTCAAAAAAAAAATTTAAACAATTTGCTCCCTGAACCATACACCAAATTATTTTAGAATATTTCACATGCTTACTAGGACAAGGGTGTTTTCGGGATAAAAAGTTGACGGAGGGGGCTAAATGAAGATGTTGTTCAAAAAAAAAAAAAAGACGAGAGGACCAATATGAAATGTGGCGTATAGTTCAGGGGAGGTTTCTATAATTTAACCAAAAAATTATTATGTACAACTCATGTCCACATACAATGGAAACAAATAATCTTATGAATAAAACTTCAATCACCACTATAGTTTTTTTTTTTTTGGGGGGGGGGGGGGGGGGGGGGGGGTACATAATCACCACTGATCCTAACCCATTCCCAATTCCCTTTTTTTTTTTTTTTGGTGTGTGTTGGGGGGGGGGGGGGGGGGGGGGGGGGGGTAACATTTTAACCGAAAGAAGTGAAAAATATAGCAAGAAGCGAAGAAAGGAATAATTCTTTGCGCTTCGGAGCCCTGGAAGGAAAACTTATAAAGCATTACAAAATATAATCAATTGTCAGAGTTTGTAGGATCTAAAGTTTATAAGAAACTTTTTGCATGTAAAGTAAAGAGTAGAAAATGAAATAGTTCTAATGATAAACCGTTGCATGAGGCAAATTGGAAATTGGACTAAACCTGATTTGTAGTCAACTAATTGTATAAAAAGAATTCCCCAGGTAGGTTTAAAAGAATGGAAAATAAAAAATGAGTATTCAGGAAAAGAGTTCATGCATTAAGAAAAGGGTGTGTATATATACAGCCCATGAAATACCAAAGGCGACACTAACTTAAATTTAGAAAATATCCGACAAGTCCCCGTAACAGTCCAAAGGCAACTGCCGCCCATCGCATGCCATGTGCAGGCCGCCATCGTGGTCTCCGTCCTCCTCTTCCTCCCGCCGATTTTTTTCTCGTCCTCCTTCCTTCTCCCCTTCTTCTTCCATGGCCAAATGTACAAAAGGTGCATTCGGCCTGGAGTGGCCAAGTGTTGCGATCTCGAGGAGGAGGGAAAGAGGAGGAAGAAGGAAAGAGAAGGTGGAGGAGGAAGAAGGGAAGGGTACAAGGACGGATAAGGAAGAAGGGAAGGAGGAGGAGGAGGAGACCAACGGGCGGTGGCGGTCACACGGGCACAACAAGGGAACAAGGTAGGGTGTTGTTTAGACGGGAACTGCCTTTGACAAAAGGAGAGGCTGCCTTTAGCAGCTGAGTTGCCGAAGGTAAATTGGGTTGTATATAGACCCACCCTTATGCCTTTGACAAAAGGAGAGGCTGCCTTTAGCAGCTGAGTTGCCAAAGGTAAATTGGGTTGTATATAGACCCACCCTTAAGAAAAAAACAGAGAAAACTGATATTGAAACTTATGAAACATGCTAATAGTATAGTCAAGAAAGCTGCCAAGGCCAAGTATGCTGGGAAAATGAGCTAAGCGAGAGGAAAGGTAGAGATAGAGAACTACTTAGATGCATCAAAAATGAAGGTACCATAACAATATATAAGATGGTAAGATTTAGGAACTTCCTTATGAGGGCTCCAGTAGAAAAATAAAAGCAGGTGATTTATGTACCATCCATACATAATGGAAGCAAAGTGCAATTGGCGACGTGAACATGTGCTTTAGAGTTAAGTGCGTCATCCTATGCAGTGGGATGAATGAGGTTGAGAGGTGCCTAGGGGTGTTGTGATCATCGATGCCTTCAAGACTTAAAGAAAGAGAGAACTTCAAAGAAGAAAACAATACCTTGAACGTTTCATCATCATCCAAACCTTATCCCATCATGTTGGGAGGAACTATAAGGAAGATTGGCAAGAACTTACGCCAACCCTCTAAGAGTTGTGCCAAAACCTGACCAAGGCAACTTGACAAAAGAGAGGCATGCCAAGAAACCTAAAAGGCCATTTGATACGTAGGAAGACCTACCTTGTTCACTACATTGTTTAATCTCATGAAACCAGGGAGCAACAATGCAATGTTCCCCTGGACTAGAAAAGAGTCTAGACGTATAGGGTAGAAATCAATATTTGACATAGGGGATTGCATTCATTTCCGTGGCATGAGCTATAGGCCAAAGGCAGTGTTGTTAGTATCGTACGATACACGATACGTATCGTACGATACGATACGATACAGGAGAAAAACGATACGTATCGGGTTTACGTATCGTTTTTCTCCTGTATCGTACGATACACTATACGATACGCTACGATACGATACGATACACGATACGGTCCGAAACGGTGAAAACATGTTTTTTTGTTTGTTATTTTTTTTTTTGAAACTTTTAAAATGAATTTTTTTCTCTTAATTTCCCAAAGGACTATATAGGTCTCTTAGCGTTAAAAATACTTAGGAATATTTTCTAACTTAGAGTGAAGTGATACTAATTTTTTTTTAGAAATTTATAGGTGTTTTACAAATCTTTCTCTAGAGTTGTCGGCTTCCAATGCCATTTGTTTTTAAAATTTTTCTAGAGCTTGGAACACCAAATATCTACAACTTTGCTAATTTCAATAGTTATAGGATTCCATTTCTACCTATATATATATATATATATATATATATATATATATATATATATATATATATATATATGTGGTACTTCTTAGTAAAGGGCTAATGGATCTATGTTCATAAAGTAAGGCTAAAGGAAAGAAGTGGATGACTTTGAACAAGACAATGAGGATGAGAATAAAAATAAATAAAAGGTGCAAGAGACATTAGAGAAAGATAAAGAAGCAAGTGGTGATAAATTATCTATTGTTGATGATCAAATTGATGATGTAGATGCGGTGGAGATTGAAAAATATGATCTTCCTACTTTTTGAGTTTTTGTTTTGTCTTCATTGACCATTCGAATATTTTGAGAACAATATATTGATAGATCATAGATAATACTTATATATGATTTCTTTTTTATATAAATATATACATCATATTTTTTGTATAGGCCAATGTTATGTTTGATGTGAAATTATAGGGAATGTCTTACTCTTCTACTTGACTTTTCATATTTAATATTCTAGTATGTACTTTCTATATTTATTATATATATATATATGTATAAAATATAAATTTAACCGTATCTTACGATACACGATACGTTACGATACACGATACACAAAATAGGAAAAACGATACACGATACGATACACGATATGACAACCTTGGCCAAAGGGATGAAGTGAAGTAGTGAACAACCTTCCCACTGAAATTTTGCTTGGATCAAAATATTAGACAAACAAAGGTTCAAGAACATAAAATGAGTGGTGACAAAGATGAAAAATCTGAAGGTGGCTAAGTGATGAAATAGGAAAGGACAAGGGACAAGTTTGCAACTCATTATAGGAATGAATAAAGAATGTGTATTCATAAATCCGGTTTCAAATAGTTGGGATAAAGGTTTGTCAATAATGGTATGCATATTACTCGAAGTGTTCTAGAATGCATTTTGTTGAGTATGTTTTATCAGACCATGTTTACCAAGATATCCTGAGAGTAAACTATAGTCAAAGCTTCTATTTGTTCATAGAGTCATCTTCATGTTATATAATAAAGAAATAAGGAACCCCACAGCATAGCCAAGCGAAATCAAAATGAACTCATTATAATTCAGTAATGTGACGAACTCATAAAACATAGCATATTTGACTTGCTGCAACTCACGTGCCAATGAAGGTAACAACAAAAAGGTTTGGTTTTACACACAAGGAAACAGCAGTTTAGTCACTAATTTTTGCTTTTATAATCATAGGAAGAACTGAATCAGCTCACCTGGTTTGCGAAGCAACCTTCTCGTCGTTTGATAAGCACATCTCAGGTTGTCGCACTATGTATATTTGATCTCCTCTGCTGTTTTCTCTGTAAGTATCTTGGTTTCGATGCCAAGTCCACAAGGCATATGTTGAATTGATAACCTGTGCAAGAAATCACAAATGAACAAATGCATGATGCCGTGTCATGACTACCACTCTCATAGGTTCACAATGCCAGAAAAAATTGCTGAAAGTTCAAGTATAGTATACAAAAGATCGAATAGCAAGAATATTGCTGATCATCATACTACCACTTATGTTATATTAAGTCTGAGAAGAAACCTCTAGGATTCCATGTCCAAAGCTGCTTTCTCTATATGCACTCCAATCAGGTTGCTCATTCCAGCAGAATTTGCCCTTTGGAGGGCCAGACGAGAAATTCAAATGGCAGACTCCTCCAAATTCTGGAACATTGTCACCCTTTGAAGGACACTTCCCAGGATCATCTGCATGGTCGATGTCAATTTTCTCAATATTTCCACCATCTCCGACAATTATGTAAACCGGACCACATGAGTCCAATGTGTAGTTAAACACCCTATTCATCCGTTCATAAGCATGGACCTGATAAACAGAAGAGGAACCTTGCCAATCATTTATAAGTACACCCTACCTAGTAAGGTCCTGTACAAGAACCATTAGTTTCAAGCAATCTTGGACAGTATAGAAAAGAGAATAAAATACAGTATGGATTTGAATTGAGAAATTTGACATCAACCATGCTTCAAGTAGCCAACTTATGCTACTTATCAGCAAATAAAATAACTTCTTTTGTTATCTGGAACACCACTTCATTCAACTTCTTAAAGCATGCCTAGAGAGAACCAAATCAGGCAGGGCACTAAAAACAAGTAATCATTCCGTTGAAAGCTGGCGACGAAACTTTAAAGTTTATATTCGTCAGTACAATAATCAAGTAAGAGATTAACTATAGCTACCTCAGAAACTAAAGATTAAGTACGAGCAAGCTACAATCAACTATCTTCAAATTGTGGAGTAAAAAGTCATTTTATTCTTTTGATTAGTACTCCCGAGTCAAATACATAGATCATAATTATAGTAACCTCCCAAATTATAGATAAGCTTGATCTTGCCCATGAGTTTACTAGCCAATTAATCATTTTTATGTTGCTGATTAGGAGTATCATTGATGTCATTCCAACCTTGAGGAAGGAGTTCTGATAACAGTACTCTAGTCCACCATATCATTAATGATTTTAATAAAACCCTCCTTTTCTAGATTTATAACATGAATGCTTCAGATCCTTGTCGGAAGTCTGAATTTATAGATCTAGTACCACTGGACAGCAAAAATTCCTCATTACAACCGGCTAATGATAAAAGAGATAATTACAAGCTTCTAACAAGTACATGATCGGGAGAAGGAAATCTCCAAAGATTTACATAGTCAAAAGAATTATCTCTATGCTTCCCTGCAACAGAGGAAGACAGCAATTCACAAGGTCTAAAAAGCATCTAATAATAGTTGACTGTGTGCTTGATTTGCTGATGACGATGCAACTATTCTTCTCGAGCAAAATGCACCATCTGATAGCTATCGATAGCATATACCAAACTGTGTTTATTTCTGCAAAGATACCATAAACTCCTAAAGGCTCCCAGGAGCTCATTTGATGCAAAGAGAGGATTTGAAAGAGGCCCACATATTTTATGGAGATGGGGCAATGCAACGGAGGATGAGTAGTGTTCTTTCTAGAAGCTCCACAAAAATTTAAACTCAAAATTTCACTATGAATAGATAAACAAATAAAAAAGCATACCTTTAAAGGCGCTTTGACTTTCCAAAGTTTCGAGGCAATTGGACAGGCATTTCCAGAATTGAGGAATTTATAAGATGACTTAACTGAGAAATTTCCAGTAGGATGCAACCTCCAGCAAACCTTGTCTGAATCATAAGAAAGAGAGACATTACCAAGAATGTCAAGAAGATCATTCAGATGATTCTGAAGATGGACCGGAAAAGAGCGTTTAAATGCAATGTTCCAGACGTAAAATTCCCTCGAATGATTGCTTGGAATCTAACTGAATAATTATGATCTTTAATGAACTTTAATGCCGCATCACATACCCAAATGACGTTCTGGAATTGAATTTTGGATCCATCTCCTAAGATGAAATTTATTACCACTTGTAGGCTTCACTGATCTTATTAATCCCTTTCTAGGTATTTTGCTTGAGACTCAGTTAGAACTTGTATGGGGAGAAATTGCATTATACCTCCTAAAATACCTTTTTCCCCGTTATCTCCATTGTCTCCAGCATGTTGCAATCACCACTACAATTCGCCTAGCATGGATTGAGTGAAACCCTTTAAATTGATCACCCCTGATATTCCTTACTTCTTATCTGAGCAGACATTAACTCCACTTCATTATGATCTGCACTTCATTACATTTAATATCACAGCTATTCTTTATAATGCATAGAACTTTATTGCTAAAAGGTTTTACAAAGACCTTACCTACAAATTTAATATGAAGGATTGACTTAACTAAAAGAAGTCCCAGTTATTTAAATAACAGAAATAATGAAAAAATCCATATCCATGATAGTATGTTAAACCAGTATTCTTACTGCCACTCGTATGAATATCATATGATTCGACATTGTATTGCTGCCAGCATTACTATCACTATGAATTGTAGTTCTATTTTGTGTCATTATTTTATTACTATTATTATCCTGACCATCTGTTTTCCCTTCTTCTATTAGGGTAGCCCCCACCCCCCACGCGTCAACTGACACGTCAAAATTCATGGTATAATATACCATGGGTTTGGTTGGCAATTGGTGAGAAAATTTCTCTCCGGTCTCCCTTTTTTATTTTACAGGTAAATTGGAAATTTATTAAAACCAGAATCAATGCAAAGAAACAATGGAAAAGAAAATCATAGGTCTTAATACTCCTACAGGAGTAGCAAGGCTACACCATCCTAAACACAGACCACCTATCGAGAAAAATAGAGTAGAAGTAAGCAGATTCTTCTGAAATCTTGAAAATCCAAGTAATTGATAGCTCCAGCCTCCAGGTAACCACAAATTCCGCCATCCATCTGAACAATTAGATCAATCCCCACAAAAGCCCTTGCAGAATAGGATCTCTCCAGTCTCCTTGTGGATCCTTCTTTTTGAGTTATGCTCTACAGTCAACCCAGAGCCAAAGCTATCCATATGGGAAACAAACATTGGTATTCTGGTTGTTTACAATCTTTAATTGTGGCCCGCGTTTTATGTGACACTTGTATTAGAAGAAGCATGTTCTAAGTAAATCAAATTGTACACCTGAGAAACCTCATCTTCTCATATCTTGAACAAACCATAAATATTTAGTAACTAAAGATAGCTATATCTCGTGAATCAAGCTACTCTAAATGTCAAACAAAAATATAGGAGCATAAGTCTTGCAAAGAAATACATACCATTTGTCATAGCAATTCCTCTTACACCAGAATTTGAATATTGTCAGTATTTAGGTTTACATCCAAGTCCAGGAATCAGTACTTGAATTTATGTCTTAATAGTACGTCGTAAATTGCATTATTAATGAGGTATACCATAGTTGCATATATATATATATATATATATATATATATATATATATATATATATATATATATATATATATAGAGAGAGAGAGAGAGAGAGAGAGAGAGAGAGAGAGAGGGCCAGGCCGCTACCTCTCAAAGGAGCGTTTTTGCAGCTTTGACAACCCACCACGGCCGCGCCACATGTGATCTCCAGCCAGAATCAACATCAACAACCTCCAATCGCCTATACCGGTGATCTCCGGCGCTCCGCTGACACCACATGTAGACGTCCACCGATAGAGGACTCCGGTGACTACTTCCATTGTGAGCCATCTATTCATCACCTCACCTCATCTGGCGACCTCTGACGACATCCGCTGCCAACAACCACCTCCGGTGACTTCTAGCACCTCTCAATTTTGAGTTTGGATGACCTTTGTCATAGTTCATAGCTTTGATAGCCATCGGCGACCTGTCAAAGCAGCAAAGAACGCTGCTTTCGAAGGTAGCATCTTGTTTCTCATATATATATATATATATATATATATATATATATATATATATATATATATATATATATATATATATATATATATATTGGAGAGCGTGACTTTGTATGCCCATGCATTGAAGGCCTCAAAACATACATAGAGGTTTCAAAATTTGCTAATTTTTTGTGGAGATGATATCTATGTTGAGATGATCATCCTCACAAAAAATCAGCAAGTTCTGAAACCTCTAAGCATTTCAAATAAGCTCATCAAATTAACGGTTGAAATGGACAAACGATACAACTTCTATCATTTTGATATACCTTGAGGTTTTACAATTTGCTGATTTTTGGTGAGGATGATCATCTTACTATAGATAGCATATCCACCAAAAATCAACAAATTCTAAAACATTTAGGTCCATCAAAATGTTAGGAAGCTTTATTAGCCAACCATTTCAACCGTTAATTTGATGAGCTTATTTGAAATGCTTAGAGGTTTCAAAACTTGCTGATTTTTTGTGAGGATGATCATCTCAACATAGATATCATCTAAACAAAAAATTAGTAAATTTGGAAACCCCTATATATGTTAATAGAGGAGCATACATTGAAGCCTTCAATGCATGGGCATACAAAGTCACGATCCCCTATATATATATATATATATATATAGTGCTTTGTTGTTTGAACTTCATGTGGGTACAAGTCCAAGCAGTAGCAGTGTGACCCTTAGTATGCATCAAGTAGAGTTTGTTCTAGGCCTTAATTCAAGGGAGATGGACTACGCAGACTAGTGTGAGTGAGTTCTTGCAGAAAACTACACAAGTTCATGTTGAAGAACTTCAACTCTATGACAACCCACAGGCCGAGAATTAACACAAGCAACCTAGGCAGTAGGGCATCAATTTCACTTGACAGGCTTTCTTGAACTATTTTGTATTATAAAAGGTTCTTGACAGCTGGAAAGAAAACATTGATAAGATTTCCAACAGTAAATATTAATGTACGCGGAGAATAATCAAATACTATACACGTTGACAACAAAAACGTATCCATAACACTATAGACAATCTGGCGGAATGGCTACTTACATGACCAGAAAAGACAATATCAACACCATATTGGTAAAGAAGCCCTTCCATTTCTAGTCTCATGCATTCAAATTCTTGATAGTGTGATGAGTAGCTATTGTACCAAGGAGGGTGCCAAGCAGCCACCACCCAAGGAGTGATTTGCCGATCAACTTGATGCAGATCTTCCATTAGCCAAGCATATTGAGCACCTGCCACAAAGCACTATGTTAACATAACAGGCTGGCAGCATTGACGAACAGAAGTATTAGTAGGCACCAGTTTAGCTTTACGATATCATACAAGCCAGTATGAGTAAATCATGGATCAAATGGAGTATACGCAACCTGTCTGGTTATAGTCAACATATGCGCCCAGCATGATAAAGTGAACTCCGCCTGCATTAAATGAATAGTAGAAACTACTATTGGAGCCACACTCTTGTGAAGGAACAGCAAATCGTGCTAGATAAGATTTGAAAGTCATCCCTCCAACTTGTGGCTCAATCTCATGATTGCCTTCAATCACCATCATAGGGATCTTTGTTGTCAGGGGTTCCATAAACCTATTTGACGAAAGGACAAAGAACTGATTACGAAACAAGTGATTTCAACAATAAATATATCCGATAAATTGAAATCATCCATTAAATTCATTTTCCAAGCAAAAACAACTGGTTCTTAGCCCCGAAACTAAAATATACAAAGACAATTAAGCAGGCTCAAAACTCATAATATCTAATAAGAAGTGCATGATATGGTTTGAAGTTAATGTTATTCAATATTCAGTAGTTAGAAAACCAAAGTTTAACATGTAATTTCAAAGAAGCCATGATTTTGAGAACTACACATGGTGCCTTATTTAAACCCATTTTCAGGCATACCATATTCTCATGCCAATGGCCGATATTGATGCTGGAGCATCCGACATGCACATGCCTCAAGGCCAGATCCACCTTGCATGCATCTCGAGGATTGATTTAAAATAATAATTATTATTTTCATCAAAAATATCTTTTCATAAAAAATATGAATTCCTACTCTCTCATGAAGAGGCACTATCTTTTCATCAAAAATATGAACTCCTACATTTTCTCCCCCCTTTTATATAATTAGGAATTCTTAATGGAGGGTGTGGATCGAAGGAACGAAAGCGATCAAGGGTGGGGGGTAAATAAGGAATAAGAAAGAGAGAAAGAGAGAAAGAAAGAAAGAGAGAGAGTGATGGAAGAAAGAGGGGAGTTTCATGGGAAAAGGGAAAGAAAAGAAGCTTGTACAGTTTCGTACGGCTAGGAATAAGAAAGAGGGGAATTTTTTACGATGGAGTTATCTAATCAGTGGACAACTTAATCCGTTAGAAATCCGGAGTGCACAGTAAAAAGGTGGAATATTTCAGTCTTAGAAGTTGAAATGGCTACAAAATCTATAGGTTGATTGCACTTGTTTGCAATAAAGGGAGGCTTCAGTAAATTTTGGTAGCCTTACAGAAAATCAGCATTCTGCACAATTACTTCAATTCACCCTCAAATAGACCATATTCATGTGAAAAAGTCCAATACAAAAGCACCTGTGCATTTAAAAAGTATGTAATTGGCGGATACTAAATTAAGTAGCTGATCACTTAAATGTCAAACAACCCAAGAATATAACCACTTGATATGATGCTGACAATCTAGAGCTGAATTAATAGAACTAAATAAATAACAGAGTACCTTCCCCACCCATCCCACCGAGGTTGGTATGTCTCTCTGATGGGTGCACCTGGGAATGCACAGGAAAAGCACGGAGCTCCTTTTCCTCCTGTAGTAAGGTACTGATTTGCATAGCTCATGTCTCCAACCATTAGAATCAATGACGGATCATTTTTAGCTAGATGATCAATGGTAGTTGTTGAGTTTCCAGTTAGGCCCAAATCTCCAATCACTGCTATTCGATGAGGAAAGATGCTTGGGCCAGAGGAGGGTAAAGTTTTGAATGAATTCTCTTCACTCATAGCCATTAAGGAGCTGTCGCCACATTTATAGTAATATATTTTTCCTGGTTGCAGACCTATCAAACAATATAAAAATTATTATACACTAGTCTTACAGAAAACTTAAACATGCGATGGGTAACATGTGTTACTGCTCTCAGAATACTTATCAAGATGACATGCATTACTTCACCAAAGAAGAAAAACAAAAAAGGATAATTTATGTTCGACTCTGCAAATTCAACAGTTAGGCAGTACTTAGGGTTCATATTATTCTCTGCTGAAAGGTACTGGGCACAAGATTGGAAGCATTCTTACATGGTGTAATTACAGCATAAAGAGAAACTTTGACACTTCACATGCTATTTCATTTTGGTTCCCCTCATATTGAATAGATGTTATTACAGGATGACAAGTTGGCAACATGGCCTTAAGCCTAGACCTCTATACTGAATATGGAGTCCTATAGCCAGTACGTAGTTAACTTTATTTATTTATAATGTGATTTTGTAAGAACTAACCATTTTTATCCTAGCATAAAGCTTGGAATTGATATCGAGTTCTATGCATTTAAAACCATGAAAGTATTTCTCTTCATCTTCCTTCTTTTATCTTACCTCTTCTTTTTCTTAAGACCGGCCTAGAATTCAGTTACTAAACCAGTGTAGTACGAGGTAGATTTGTCACCCAAGAAATAACAAATACCCACTGGTAAGTTGTTAAACCATAGCATTAAAATATATATGGATTGCATTAACATCCAACCAGGGCATAGCTTTAGATTTAAGTTGACCACATGAACAACTTGAGACAAGGGTTAACAAAAGCATCCAACCACTTGAGTATCATCTTAAAGCCAAAAGTTGGGGGAGATGTAACATCCAGTGTTCTGAAAGGCTCAAGGTGCACATAAGGCACAAACACAAAGGTCTCCTAGAGCCTAGGCGCAAGGTGCGCGCCTGATTGAAGTAAGACACACACACACACACACACACACACACACACACACACATATATATATATATATATATATATATATATATATATATATATATATATATATATATATATATATATATATATATATATATATATATATATTCAAAACATGTATAACTAGACTAAGAAAATGAATCTTAAGACAAAAGATAAATTGGATAGATTGTTGTTGCAACAACACAAATATTGTAGCCTTGTAGGTTTGAATTACGGCACTAAATAAACCATTTAAAATATATTAAATCTTTAAATATGTATAGTTCAAAGTTAATAACCAGTTATAAGATATCAAATGTGATATTATAGCAAACAAAAAATAAATAGTGAATGATTGAATGTGTTATTTCATCCGTGTGCTTGTGCACATGCTTCCAAATCAGTATGAAATGTGTAAATCGAGAAAGAAAAGAAAACTCATTGAATCTTGTAATAGTTGAAATAATATCAAAGTCATCAAATCCAACCCACAATTGCTCATATGGTCCTACCTAAGAACTATAACAAATAATTTTGAATGTAGATAATATTCAATCAATGTGCCAATATTCAGACTACTGTAATCATGAATCAAATCTACTTAATAATTTAATCATATTGCCAAAAATATCAATTGCAAGCATATAATTGCACATGGTTCAACTAGGCGCGCCTTTTTTGCACCTGGAGCCTAAGCGCGCACCTTAGACCTAGGCACACGCCTTTCTAACAGAGTCTGCCCTTGTGCTTTTTGAGACGCAGGGGGTGAGCCTAGTTGAGCCTGAGCCTAGACGCGCGCCTTTAATAACACTGGTAACATCCTTACGAGTTGCCACCGGTTTGAAATTGCAGGGCAACAGATGAATTGGCTAATAAGCAACTCATATGATTCATAAAGTCGCCCTCGCCCTTTTGATTAAACTACTGCACCATTAAACTCAATCAACCCTGTCTTCAGGGTGTTCCTTCCATCTGCACTGCACTATTGATAAAGAGGAAGGGTTAGAGGCTTGCTAGCAATGCAGCAAGCAAGTGGGTGTTTGTCTCAGGCCCGCATAACATCTTGACCACATCATGGTGATTACCAGCCAGAAAAAAGGCTCCGACAATAATTTCAACAAAATTTTGATCGAAGAAAACAACATCCTGCATCTTCCAAATAATAAAAGTGACACAAAGGATGACATCTGAAGTGTTTTGCAGAACGTAGATTCGACTGGTAGATCTAGGTTATTACCAGCCAACCAAAAAGCTCTTGCATTCACTACAATGAACTTCTAGTCATAGTAAACAATATCTTTCACCATCCAAATAATACTAATGGCACAAAATGACATTCTAAAGTGCTTTGAAGAATTTAGACGATTTCATGTTACTGTTCCAACATATATTCAAGGGATTCAATGCCTAAATTATCTAAAGAATAATGACTTGAGTGACACACGTCACACACTACAAATTTCCATCCAATATTCAAAAGCATGTTTGCCCTTTCCTACCCATTTCCGAGGAACAATATTAACAATGCCAAGATGTCCTTTCAATCTTCTCCAATGATGTCCGATGTCCTTGCTATCCAAGTTGCAAATGGGGAAAGATCTCCAGGATGGTACAATACCTATTTAGATAGGATATAGTACATATAAGTTCAAAGTTTAATTAAATTATTTATCTCGTGCCACTCTATTTTTTCCTGGAACTAAACTTATAATTCACACTATGAAGTTGTACAAGGATGATGCAATATGATTGAGAAAATAGTAATAACATCTAGATTGACTTTAGCTTTACAAAAAATGCCAATTATGTTGCTTACACGACTAAGGGGATATCTTTTTTAGTGGCATACATTTCCAAGCGCGGAAAAAGATATGACAACCGGCGCTAAGGTAACTAACAATGTTGTTCTTCGACTCATAGCAATCAGCTGCTCAATTCAGGATTCCAACTTTATACCTCATATGGAAGGTATATTATGGCAAAAATTTCGACAATTTGGCATGGCGTTGATTTAGGCTACGTTGAGGCTTCAAGTAGCGAAATACCTCCTTCTCGTTGCGAATCCAAGGGTGGCATTTGGATTTAGGGTTTCCAGCTTTCTAAAAATGGTTTACCCATATAAATAGTGTCTTTTCAACCCCTAGAGTAACCAACAAAAAGAGAATCATTTTGCAAGATCGTTTTTAGGGTTTTGGAAATCCAATCTCAATCACGCCTTGCACGAAACTTTGGTGGCTCACTAATCTTTCATCGATCATCTGCATACCTCTCTTCAATGGAAATGTATCATTTCATCGTCTCATCCATGTGATAATTTTCATTGAAGAGAGCTCCAGCCTCCATTGCTAATAGCTTCGGAAAGAAGCCCTTTCTCTCTCTATCGTCCCCAGCCAATGTTTAAAAAGGCGTTCGAGGCTTACGCCTCGAGGCCTGAGGCGGTCCTGTGCTGCCTCGAGGCTTACGCCTCAGCAGTCACATATAAAAAGTCCACGCCTCTGCTTCAAGAGGCGTACACCTTTGTTTGAGGCACGCCTTAAGGCATTCAAGGCATACACCTCTTGCACCAAACGTGAAACATAGGGCGTGGAGGGGTTAAAACCAATATTTGGTGTGGGGGGTCACTAAGGGATTGATATGTAAATCGTCCTTATGGACCCTTTTTTCACCCATTGAAACCTCCTAAATCCTTTTAGATCTCTTTAGGTTTTGAAACCCCCTTGTCTCCAAAAACCCAAAATAAAGATCTAGTGCGCATTTATTTTCCGATTTTGATTTCGAAGTTGTATTCGTGAGACTGTGAGAGATAAAGATTTGTTTCAAGTTTAGGGGTATGGATCATGATCTTGTATCTTCTACTAGGTTCTTCTTTGATTTTTTCTTTGTATTTGTATCTTTGTTTTTTTTTTTTAATCTTGACAATGTTAGTCCTATATTCGTATTTTATTGTTTGTTATTACTTGTTAGTTGTTATTTTAATTATTATTTTGAATATTAAAGAATTAAGCGTGTTTGAACAATTTGACTTTCTATTTTGTTGTTAGATTGCTCGATGGAGCCCTCAATCGTGTCATATAAGATATTTATAACACATTGTGATTTATTATGCATATGCAGCATATCTAGTTCAATTATTATTATGCATTCAATAATAGTATTTATTCTGATTTTTTTCTTTTTTAAACTTTTATTTACCAAAACGCCTCGAAAAAATTCGAGGCTTACATCTCAGTGCGCCTTGAGGCTTACGCCTCGCCTCTCCAATGGAAAAACGCCTCGGTACGCCTTTCGCCTTTTTAAACATTGTCCCCAGCTCTTTTGAACTTTGGGGTTCTCTCCATCGGTAGTGGTCGGTGCGAAGTATCTTGCCTTCTCTGGAAGATTTGGAAATGATTCTCAAACATCAAGTGCGGATCGTTCGAGAAGTTGGATCCAGCTGAAAACGTTTGCAGTGGAATCGAACGAGGTGGAATCATCATCGATAAAGTAAAGGAAAGTCTCGAGCGATAGAACAAGGTTGGGAGAGTCCGCCATCAACGCCACCATGGATTCGGGGGGTTGCTTAGGCCTGTAAGTGCCGAGGGTTTGTTCCTAGTCTTTGTATTATTCACTTTTTGCTTTAGAGAATTTGGACAACACCCCGAGCTTGCTCGGCGAGGTTTTTAACGGTTGGGTTTCCTCATAAAAATTTTCTCGTGTGTTGTAGCGTAACAACTGAATGCTTTAATCGTATATACTTTTATGTGTAACGTGATTACAAGAGATTGTGTGTGTGTGTGTGTGTGAGACAGAGAGTTGGTTGGTTTGTAAGCAATCATCGAATGTTCGATGTTTTGTCGCTCTGTGGCTTGTGTTAGACCTAGACAGAGCGTAGGCCTCTTCCGCCTTCGATCTTATTACTAGCCTCCGCTAGTGATCCCAATCGTCGTTTTGTGCGCCGTGCGGAAACCCTTTTGTTTATTCGTGAGATTTGATGGAGGTCGAGATCAGCATGAGCTTCCTGGTCATCGATCTGCACAAAAACACACAAGACTAAAAGAGAACACAGGAGATCGATCTCCCGAGTCTCTCCTCCGACGCTCAAGTCAATGATCTCTCCAGAAAAAAAAAGACAATCTTGGAGAAGAATTTTGGGGGATTGAGTATACCTCGCCTAGAGGACGAGATCTATATTTATAGATATTAGCAGTCAAACAATCAACTGTAACCACCCACAACTGTCATAGCTAATATGGCAAGTTTAAGTGATCATTACCTCGAATGGCCCCCACTTGCATAACCGTTTTAGCTGATTTGGCACTATGGATCCCCGTCCTAGCTTAATCTGCACGCAATAGACGTAACTGAATATTTATGTGATGACGTCACCAACTTTGTAGCCATTTGGTTATACTTATCTCCGCTCTCTAAAGAGCACAGGGGACCCGCTAACCAGATGCCTCAACAAGATTCATCCTGAGACACTGAGGCTCCGAAAATGTTTTGAGTGTAGTTGCATTGTCGAGGTTCCACCCTCGTCACTTAGAGCATTCAAGTGAGGTCTACGTGCATTTAGGTATCTTAACAAATTCTATCCTCGGATGCTGAGGCTCCGGAGACAGTACTCTAGATCTCTTTGAATGCAGGTGTCGTAAAGAAGAAGACATTTTCCACCACCCTCGCCCCTCGGACAGCCATGAACTCGGGCACAAACCTTAGTTGTTCGCAATCTTGATTTCATAAATACTTATAGGCAGCGTTACCCATGCTCTACTCTTGAATCTTGATTATTTGATGCTAAAGATAGAATATGCCCTCATCTAGGGAACATGGCATCCCACGGTTCAAGGGTTAGGATGATGCCACGTGACTACACCCACAATTTTTTGTTTGAATCGAAAAAGGGTGCCCCTCACTCCCCGCTCAAATACCACATTATATTGCCCTCAATCAGTAACAATCAGGCCTTATCAGTTATCACATCTATTTGGAACCAGTTTTATGTATCTTCCTCGACCCTTTCTTTATAGGGACCGTTTTTGCTCTCCATTGGACATGCCCATACCCTCTTAGTATGTTCATCATTTTGTCCTCAGTTGATGCAACTCCTACACCTTTCTCTAATACCCAGCAGTGCATCATGAAATATAGAGAGAAATGGGGATAGAACACGATAGTGAAGTTATAGTGTGGCAAAGCTATACAGCAAAGCTAATCGCTATGGGGATAGAACATTATAGTAAGTTATAGTGTAATGCGGGTGAGTACTCCGAAGGCACAACAGTGGATAATTCGTACCGTCCAGTCTGACATGATGAATGATCGCCGAGGTGTAGTTCAGAAGGCCCTCAAACGGATACAACTGGCTGTAGACGGCGGAGCTCCCTCTTTGTACGGTCGGATACCTCCCACTCTCCTCCCCGTACCACACCTCGCTCCGGACCGTCGAAGGATCCAGCGGGGCCACATTCGATCCGATCTGAGCATCCCCTGCGCCGGCGACGCATATCCGAGGATTAGGGTTTGGACGGATCAAGATAGAATGCAAGGTGGATACGGGAGGTGGGAGAGGCTACCGGTGACCCAAGAGACCCACATGGAGGTGGGGGATGAGGAGGCGGCGATGGCGATCTGCTCCGGAAATATGGAGCGGACGCGCTTGGCGAGCCGCGGGTCGTCCATCGGCAGGTCGTCGCTGCCCCGCCGGAGGGACGGGTCGAACCGGCGGGTCTCCGGCCGGAAGGGGCCCTCCAGGGTCGTCGGGATGTGCCTATGATCCTCCAGCGCCGCCGAACCCGTCGTCAAGAAGGAGAAGACGAGGAGGAGGAGGAGGAGGAGGAGCGGGAGGGTGGAGCTCCGATGCACCGCGCGGGCCATCGTCTCCTCCGCGGACGGTCGGGGGGTTGGCGGACTGCAGGGGCTACTCGATTCGGATGCTGTTTAAGGGGGTTTTGGGATGTTTACAGGGAATATTCTGGTCGAAAAGGGAGATCCAGTGACGGTTGGAGCACTCCATTTCAGAAAGGTCAAAGGAAAGTAGTCTGGAGAGAGAGAGAGACGTTGGCGAGGCACAGGGCACAAATGGGGATTTGCAGGATCCAAACCAAACCAAACCAAACCGATCGACTTTGATCGGTTTGGACACATACAATGAATCGGATTGGATCAAAATCTTTAAAAAACCAAATTGATTGGATCGGATTTATACATTTAAAACAAATCTAAACCAAACCAAACTAACCCAAACTTTATAATTTTTAATATTTTCCGGATATAAATATTATAGTAATGAACATAATGATAGTTGTTATAATTTGAAAGTCATATTTTCTTTATAGTAATTATAATGGAATCATGTATTGTTATTGATAATTTGGTATTTGGTCAGTAATATAGTATTATTTTATAACTTTTGAAATAACTATTTTAAAGTTGAAACGAGATCCAAATAAAAACAAAGAAAAGCCTAGTAAGCACATGGGTTGACCATCCAAACCAATTTTAATTGGATTGAATTCCAATCTCAAATCGATTTGGATAAGATAGAAAATTTTCAAAACCGACCTAGGTTGAATTGGTTTGGGTTTTGCCTAAATAGATTGGTTTCGAACTGATGCACATCCCTAGGCACAAAAAAAAAAGGAGAGAGAGAGAGAGAGAGAGAGAGAGAGAACGACGAGAAAGATAGATAGAAAGAGAGAGAACGGCGTGCTTTGTACCCATAAAATTACTAAGGCCTCCCATTTCATACGGGCAGCTCAGTGAAGGTTCAGGTTCATGACGGGAGTGATCTCTGTCGTAACGAATCATGGTCATGGTTTGATCTTATAGACTATGAAAAACTTCATGCATAAAATAATAAAATTCATGCAGTACAACCTAAGGGTTATTCAGAAAATTACCGTACGAGGTGTATGGGCACCCGTGGAGAATAAGAAAATCGATAAAAATGAAAATCTCTTTCCTTGCATAGCAACTCTTATTCCATGACTTTGGCCAATATTGGATAAACTTGTGGGAGTCTTATTCTTCTTCGATGCTCTTCTAAATAATCGAAGGAAGATCTAGGTGCTCTTCTAGAGAATCTAAAGAAGATCTAGGATGAAGACCTCTCTCTCTCTCTCTCTCTCTCTCTCTCTCTCTCTCTCTCTCTCTCTCTCTCTCTCTCTCTCTCACTTTTCCCTTTGGTGTGGCCGGTCCCTAGGATTTTATAACCTTAGGGTGGTCAGCTTCTACTCTCTTTCCTTGTTGAGGTGGTCTTCTATTAAGTGTGGGATACAATCCCAACACTTTAGGTTATCCACTCCTACACTTTAGGGAGATGCCAACTTGATACTCCCCATCTTAATGGGAGACATGTGACCGGCCCCTAGGGAGTCTTATTGGACTCATTTAGACGACCACAAGGTCCCCTCTTTGTGGACTTGGGTATCATGAGGATATTTACGAGAGGAGGTTCCTTACATAAAAAGTACCTCCTATAAAAGAGGGGCACTAGTGTGAACACATTGGCATTCTCCTAGTTTATAGGAATAGCTTCTCGTAATCCAATTAGGCAACCATTAAAGAGATAATAATTAATTATTTAATTAATTAATCAATTAAGTTATTTATCATTATCCACTATGGACACCTAGAATAATTCCCTAAAAAATATGGATCAACTACTTAGTCTAACATAATTAATGAATCCGACAGAGACTATAAGTTCTTTGTTTATGTCGATGCTAATGAGTCCTTCTACATTATAGGAAAATCAATTTGGTCAACATTATGACCCTTATGACATTCCTAAAATGTTAGGAAAATCAACATAATCTGCTAGAAAATTTATCCCAAACCTCATAAACTATGAAAGTCCACTTAGTCAACTTAACCACATTCTAGTGAATTCTAAACTATTTAGGTTTCACTCATGATCAACCTATACTCACTTAGGTAAGGTTTCATCCTCTTCCTAAGAGCTAGGGCCCACTAAGGATTCCCACCTAATGAATTCTAGTCCAACTAGGTTTTCCACTAGGGAGCATTTAGAAAGTGCCACTTAGAAATCCTAATCAGATTAAGAACCTAAGTTATAGAGACTTTGAATCCATCTGTGTAGGGTATCTTAGGCCCTATTTGGATAGGATTCTGATTCTGGGATTTTTGGAGCTAGAATCCCAGAAACGGAAAAGTTGATTCTGAGCTCCCAAAATCTTATTTCTTTGAAGCCCAGAATCCAAGAATCGTGTTTCGTAAAACCAGTCTGTTTTAGAGATTCTTGGAGCAAAGAATCTCGTTTGGCAACACGAAACTAAAAAAAATTATTTAAAATATTTTTTTGACATTCATTACCAATGTTACTCATAATAATATTAAATTATAAAAAAAATTATACTAGAAGTCTCATTCGAAGATATCACACGTCCATACAAAATATCAAAATTATTTATTTACAAGTCTCATCCCAAAGCGATAATAGTAGTGTTTCAAATATAAGATGATACATCAAATTGTCATATTGCAATGCAATGCTAAACGATGTATGATGTTATCCCTAAGTTCATGGATCTCATGCGGACCTGTCACTCCTCCAACATGCTCTATGGGGCCATCTTCAGCTGCTACCACTACATCCTCACCTTCAAAATCGGGCAGATATCTCATCCATCTCTCTCTCAATCCGTAGAAAGTTATGTATTATACAGTATGCTGCTACAATAAGCCTCTTAACAATTTAGTGGATATGGTGGCATTAACTTCAGGATCGGAAAGCGCGCCTTCAACATGCCGAAACATAGCTCAATGACATTCCTAAGTAAGGAATGATGCTGATTGAATAACTCTTTAGCCCTTCGAGGTCTTCTATTACCACCTCCCTTATAGTCAGACAAGTGATACCGCTCATATCGATATGGAGTCATATATCCTGCCATAGTTGGGTAGCATGCATCTACCACATAATATTTTTCTGTACCACTAAATATTATATAAAATTTTATAATATAAAAATAATATGATTATAAGTTTCATTCTTACCGGGTGGTGGATAAGGGAACCCAAGTGAGGGTCTGCTAATAGCTTCCATAAATACTCTTGAATCATTGGCTATACCGTCCCAACCAGTATACAAAAATGTAAATCGCATATCGAAAGAATATGCTGCTATCACATTTTGTGTAATTGTTGCTTTCCTCCCTCTATAAGGAATTTGTCGATTTGTCGGTACGTGTGCACTTATATATGTTCCATCAATTGCACCTATGTAATTATATATAACAAAAATAAAAAAAACATATTTTAGTCATAATAATAACAATGAAAGCTATAATAATAATAATTTTTTATTCACCTTGAACCATGGATAATACTTCTCGTTGTGTCGGATCTAGGGAGGAACGATGTCAAAGTTAGATGGGACGACTATCTCTTTACCCCAAGCACAAATAGCTCGTAGTATGATATTGAAATGTCGTGGCGTCGTCTCCTCCGAATATTAAAAATGATCAGAAATAACCATGTTGTTGCCACGATGCCCCAACGTTATCAAGAAAATAGCCACCCGCTCTTCGATACTGGCATGTCTAGTATCTCTCAGAAATCCTTTGCCCCTCAATAAAGTGCACAGGTTTAGAAAAACATGTTGCTCTGAACGTAGCATATCAATACATCGTTGTTTATTTCGAGTAACGTTAACAACACGCAGTACATATTCAGCACCTGTTAGGGAGTCATCCCTATATGGATTTCTACAAAAAGTCCTCAGTGCATATAATCATGTTGATATGACAGCAACAAACACCATTTAAAAAAATATCTCGTCATCAGATGATTTGTTGTTTATGTTAGATACCTCTGAATCATTAAACGATTGAGAGGATAATGAATCCTCAGTATCACTAGACATCATAGAGTTTGGCATCCTCTCAATTTTACAATATAAACATATTCAACTACGAGCAAAAATAATATAGAAATAATTATGAACTTTTATAAATAATAAATTATGACACATGTTATAATAAGAGAAGCGAATATCTACAGAAAAACCATTATGAAGAAGCATAGTCAACTTTTAAAATCTAAACAAAATCCCATGTAAAAAAAGAGTTTGTTTTTACCAATCCATGCAGTAGATCATAGCAGATAAAAAATATCTAGTTATTACATGCCAACAGAAGAAAAAAAAATGCATCATCAGTTCAAATACTACATACTCCACCTTATATGTTCATCAAGCATATACACGAATGTCTAGTTATTACATGCAAAGCAAAAATATTGGTAGTTGTTATAATTTGACATAATGGTAGTAGTTATAATTTGAGAGTCATATTTTCTTTATAGTAATTATAATGGAATCATGTATTGTTATTGATAATTTGGTATTTGGTCAGTAATGTAGTATCGTTTTATAACTTTTGAAATAACTATTTTAAAGTTGAAACGATATCCAAATAAAAATAAAGAAAAGCCTAGTAAGCACATGGGTTGACCATCCAATCCATCCAAACCAACTTCAATTGGATTGAATTCCAGTCTCAAATCGATTTTGATAAGATAGAAAAGTTTCAAAACCGAACTAGGTTGGATCGAATTGGGTTTTGCCTAAATAGGTCAGTTTTGAATTGGTGCACACCCCTAGGCACAAAAACAAAAGGAGAGAGAGAGAGAGAAAGAACAGCGAGAAAGATAGATAAAAAGAGAGAGAACGACGTGCTTTGTACCCAAAAAATTACTAAGGCCTCCCATTTCATACGGGCAGCTCAATGAAGGTTCAGGTTCACAACGGAAGTGATCTTTGTAATAACGAATCGTGGTCATGGTCTGATCTTATAGACTATGAAAAACTTTATGCATAAAATAATAAAGTTCATGCAATACAACCTAAGAGTTATTCAGAGAATTACCTTACGAGATGTATGGTCACCCGTGGAGAATAAGGAAGTCGATAAAAATGGAATCTCTTTCCTTGCATAGCAACTCCTATTCCATGACTTTGGTCGGTCTTGGATAAACTTGTGGGAGTCTTACTCTTCTTCGATGTTCTTCTAAATAATCGAAAGAAGATCTAGGTGCTCTTCTAGAGAATCTAAAGAAGATCTAGGATGAAGACCTTTCATCTCTCTCTCTCTCTCTCTCTCTCTCTCTCTCTCTCTCTTCCCTTTTGTGTGGCCGGTCCCTAGGCTTGTCGGCTTCTACTCTCTTTCCTTGTTGAGGTGATCTTCTATTAAGTGTGGGATATAATCCCAACACTTTAGGTTATCCACTCCTACACTTTAGGGAGATACCAACTTGAGACTCCCTATCTTAATGGGAGACATGTGACCGGCCCCTAGGGAGTCTTATTGGACTCATTTAGACGACCACAAGGTCCCCTCTTTATGGACTTGGGTATCCTAAGGATATTTACGAGAGGAGGTTCCTTACATAAAACGTATCTATAAAAGAGGGGCACTACTGTGAACACATTGGCATTCTCCTAGTTTATAGGAATAGCTTCTCGTAATCCAATTAAGCAACCATTAAAGAGATAATAATTAATTATTTAATTAATTAATCAATTAAGTTATTTATTATTATTCACTATGGACGTACACCTAGAATAATTCCCTAAAAAATATGGATCAACTACTTAGTCTAACATGATTAATGAATCCGAGAGAGACTATAAGTGCTTCGTGTATGTCGATGCCAATGAGTCATTCTACATTATAGGAAAGCCAATTTGGTCAACATTATGACCCTTATGACATTCCTAAAATGTTAGGAAGGTCAAACTAATCTACTAGGAAACTTATGCCAAATCTCATAAACTATGAAAGTCCACTTAGTCAACTTAACCATGTTCTAGTGAATTCTAAACTATTTAGGTTTCACTCATGATCAACCTATACTCACTTAGATAAGATTTCATCCTCATCCTAAGAGCCAAGGTACAAAATATCAAGATATTTCGCGAAATATCTCGGTTTTCTTAAACATCGGCACAAAATTCCTATTGTGATATCGAACGAAATAGGTATCACGATAATATCGCGATATATCGCGATATTTCGCATGATATATTTGTCGGCATGAAATATCGCGATATTTCGTGGAAATTTTGAGACATTTCGAGAAATTTCGGAAAATTTCAGGATTTTGGCACCGAAATGGTGGGACTGACTGGTTATTAAAGGGGACTGGGGGTTTCGTAAGTAAATATCGTCTTACTTAATTTTTATTTTCTCCATTTACTTTAAGTTATTATATGTAAATAAGCAAATACCCCCCTATTTGATTTCAATAAAAATATCAAAAAAATCAAAAACCAAGTGAATCAAAAAGTAGGTTTTCAGTTTTAGTAGGAGAAAATAGTTTTTTTGGTTTTTCATAAAATTTGTATGTTGAGAAAAGTGGTTAAATCAACTCATTTTTAGCTCAAAAAATTCCACAAGATGTAGAACTACAAGTACATCTAGAAAATCATGCTCCGTCAAAGAAAATTTTGAATGTATAAAAACTTTTCTTTATAAAAACTTATTTTTTCAGACTTAATAAAAAAACAGTGTTTTGCATTTCAGCATAATTTTTGCACGATTTCAAACTTGCACAACTTTCTTATTTTAAGTCCGTTTTCAAAATCGTTTGAAGCATTATTTTAACAATCAACTAATCTTTATTTTGGAAATATTTTTATCCACAAAAAAGATTAAAATCTATTTTAAAAACATAGATCAAAATATGACCAAATAAGACTGCACAAGACTCACAGACTCAAATGTAGAATACATGATTTGTGATGCTTTACACCCGTAGATTGGGTATAATTATTATCTGAGTGTTCCAAATTGTGTGTATATACTTGGTTTATGACTATGCAGAGATTCATTGAAAAATTCCATTAAAAAATCAATATCTCCACCATTTCTATAAAATCACAATATTTCCACACTGTCGAAATATTTCCACGAAATATTTCCATATCCAGAGGGGTTGAAATATTGACCGAAATGGAAATTTCGAACCTTGCTAAGAGCTAGGGCCCACCAAGGGGTCCCACCTAATGAATCCTAGTCCAACTAGGTTTCCCACAAGGGAGCATTTAGAAAGTGCCACTTAGAAATCCTAATCAGATTAAGAAGCCTAAGTTATAGAGACTTCGAATCCACCTGTGTAGGGTATCTTATTCCCCATGGTGTTACCCACTGTTAGTAACTCTAGTTGCTTAAAGATTAGGTTTAGCACGATATGTTGAACCTGCAGGGCCCCAATAACCTCGACTCTAACTGAATATGTTGTTAAACTATTACCGGTTAACTATCGCTACAACCACTACTAAGCCATAGTTGCTCTGAGGCTACTAAGAAATTATGAGAGTGCCCTTACCCTATTATATTGCACTTGACCCCTTATTACCCTAGTGTCCATGAATGCTAGTTGGGATCATTCTTGTCCTTCCAATGCATAGCTCACCCACTTAAACCTTAACTTCTTATTCCTTTGTGATCACCATCCTTATATTGATTTTGTCCAGGCTTGGACTATAGTAATCAACCTTTTCATGAGAGTCACTCAAACAAACACCTAGCTTTCCCTCACGGAATCCTGAATACCTAAGACTGCTTATGTTCCCTAGTGCCTAATATAAACCACCTAATCCAACCAGATGTTGGCATATGATAGACCTTACCGGTTGGTAGGTTAAAATGATAAATATTGCTAGAGTTCACATCACTGTTGGAAATAATTCTGCAGTAGAGGGCCGCAGCGTAAGCAAATAGTAGGTCCGAAGACCGAGAGCGATGTGCGTTACATATCAAAATTTCTATTGAAACGATCTATACGTGCGTGTATGAATCTAGCATGGCAACTACGCGAACCCCTAACGTCGATCTTGTTGGAATTGGATCTGCTTATCAGAGTCGCAGCGGAAGAAAAAGATAGATCCGAAGATCATAAGGTGTATGTTTCATTACAATTAATTCTACAAAACAATCTACATGCAAATCTATGATCTTAGCATATGTGCGGATACCCTAGAGGCATACTACGATCTAAGGAAGACATGCATGCATCTAGTTAGGTGTTTAGAATCATCATACCTTGTGGATCTATGATCCGGAGAGAATGGAACGATAATGAACTACACGTGAATCGCAAGAGAAGCTGTCAGATGGCACCTTGTCCTTTGCGAATTGAGGAATCCTCGAAGTCCTATCTCTGAGTGCAAGGACTACGAGCAGACGGAGGAATTCATTGCGAAGACGATGGCTAACCGCGAGATCTCCTCCTTCTCTTTCTCTCTTCTTCCTTCTCATTCGTTCCTCCTTCATCTTCCTTCTTCTTCCTCTTTCTTCCTTGGCCAAAACCTCAGAGAGGGAGAGAGGGAGAGGGGGTCGGGTTTTAGGAGAGGGGAGAGACCAAGGGCTGGCCCCTCACTCTCTATTCCTCTTATAGGGCCGGCCTCCTAGTGCTACAAGAAAGCTAGGGCCGGCCCCTAGTAGATAGGGATGAGAAGGGATGGTTTTTAGGGTTTCCAAGTGTCTATCGTGAAGCTTGGACGAAAACGCCCTTCACGAAAAGTAAAACATTACGAAAAAGATTGAGTGAGGTGCGCTACTCGGAATCGAGTTCCGTCAGCGCCTATGAGCTCCTAGAATTATTCTGCTTATTCTAAGATCCATATTCAATATATTCTGATCCATATTTTAGTATTTACCAAAATACCCCTACGGCCTCTAACATATATGAATTAGGTTCTTGGGCTCCGGGCTTGCGCTCCATCGCGCTACTTCACATTCAACATATCCAACCAGGTTAAGGAACAATTCCTATACGCAATGACAGGGTGGAACCTTCAGGGTTTGGGATCTCTAGCTCCAACCGGATCCCTGATTAACTATTCCGGTGACACATTGAAAGTTCCGTTAATTAGCCCTAATCCGATTAACCCGCGTAGCCACCCAGAGTGCGACGCGAGTTGAACTCTAGTGATCCTAAACTTATGTTACTCCCTCGTAACCCTGTTCTCTACTATACTCTGATAATCCTTAGTCCCTCCTATTACTGGTGCCATAATACGACTCGGGCGGTGGGGAGCACCGTCAGATCCCGATCGATCATCTGACTAGGAATTAATGACTTATCATCTATAACCCCACATACCTTCCAGTGCTATGCCTAGCATCCGGAACATCGTCAGTCATACTGACAACCACCAGGCTTGGGTTAACTGTGTGGACAGATTGACTTATCAAAACGCACCCATCCAACACTGGACGTCGGATAACCTATAGGGATTACATGTCACTCAAGCGCCAGCCAGGTAACCCAATGTACCGTGGTATTGGACTATGGAAGGTCCGCACACGTTGGCACATCAAAGCACCACAAAACTGGTTGGCCCAGTGTACATGGTCCCTCAGGGTTAAGGACGAATTATCTATAATAGTAAGGCGGTTTATGCACCAGTGTCTGAATCACTGAACTACGCACCGTCTTGGTTCCTGTTCAATACGATCATCGTGCTTGGTCAGGTGAATGGGAATCCCACATTCCCATGGTAGAGACTTCACCACATCCTCTACCTGCCAACAGCTTATTCTTGGTGAAGCGACTGGCATCACCTAAGCTGTGAACTAGTTCTAGGTTTACACACAACTGGTCCACTGGGTCTCCCAAGCATGAATCCACCATGTGCCTCAGTGGCCTATTGTATTCCCTAGGGTCCTTTATTATATGTGTATTAACATATACCAAAGTAGTATTCTAATTAAAGCAATAACCAAAGTCATCTTTATTAATGTTAATACAGAAAATCCACGCTCAGGACACACGAGCTACAACAGATCTAACGCGAGAGAACAATCTAGCATGGTTGCATGTTCTATATATACTAGATCTACAAGTTAGAGATCATACCTGTGTGCGGATTCTTTCACCATGACTAGTTTCTTCTTTGTCGATGGAGACATGCTCGAATCTGCTCGATATACCTTTGGTGAAATGGCTATAACTTTCTGATCCCAACTCCGATTGGGTTAAATTTTGGATTGAAGGTATAGAACTTCGAAATACAACTTTTGCAAGTGGTTTCACATCGTTTGAAGTTCTGAAGCTCCCACGGTCGTAGAAACATTGCTACTTTTTTGTGCAGATTCGGGATAGCAAAACCTTGCGGGAGACACCTTCTAGTTCACCCGATCTCGCACGATGCACGGTGCTTCATCGATGGATCTCTGAGTGCCTCCATGAGATGAGCCTTCTCCTTCTACGAAATACCACGCAAGGAAGATGAGTCGCCATCCAATGACGCAAGCGAGGGAGAGAGACGAGAGAGGAGAGGTGAAGAGAGGAGAGAGGGCGGCTAGGGTTTCCCAATGACATGGCCAGCCCCTATGGCTTTGCATGGCCAGCCCCCCTCTCCCCCTTTTCCCTTATATAGGGCCGGTCTATCCTTATGGATAAGGCTAGTACATATAAGGTTTGACGAATTCAAACCTCTCCCTATATATCTCTCTTTTATCTCTATATCTTCCTTGGTTTTGAAAACGGTCAAAACCAGCCCATTTTCTATCCCTTATGATTGGCCCCTTCATTGGAGGCAACAACCTCCTAAAACCAAGGGGGGCAGCCTTAACTAGTCTCCCAACACTTAGGGCAGACCCCCCTAGTGCATAGTGGCATATGGTTTGACCAAAACGCCCTTATGTCACTAGTTGGTCGTCCCTCGATCGTGTACGAGACTTTGCAAGGTACACATAAGTGAAGTGTACTAGTGATTTCACTATTATCTGAGGTTTCCGTCGGGTACCTTGAATAAAGTCAACTAGTCAACTCGCAACATATCCCGGTACATCGCACCCATGTGGCAGAGTCCACTTATGGCAAGGGATCGCTACATGTGTCTCTGCACTAACCTAGGGTTTCCCCTTAGTGCACACATGTAGTTACGCTTCTACCATGCACTAGTGCGAAGCACTCATGGAACGTAGGTTTGGACTTCTCGCTTCCTCTAACTACATCCTGTGTTTTGAGAGATGGTACAAGGACCGTATATAATATGGATAAGGTGGAACCTTCAAGGACCAGGGTTCATGGCTTCCAACTTAGACTCGATCGACACACTACTTGAGTGTATCATCGATCCTCTGAGTCCGAGTTAACCTACGTGGCTACCCAGAGTGCGATGCAGGCTGCACTCCAATCCCCCCGAACTTACTATGTTCTCCCGTATACCTTTGCTCTCTGCTTAGTATAGTCAACCCGTTGTCCCTCCACTTGGTGTCATGATGCAACTCGAGCGGTAGAGAATACCGTCATACTCGAGTGCTCATATGACTCGGTTCCTTCCAGGTTGACCATGTACATCGTACCTCCGATTACTCTGCCGAGTAACCGGATCCGTTACCAGTCCAACTGATGACCACCTGGCCAGGGTTTACTATAATGTAGGTCAGACCAAGGAACGTACCTTCTGTTAGGGGTGTGGATGGCCTGCAGTAGTGACACACTGATGCAACGCCAGCCAAGTAACCCAGTATACCATAATTTTGGATCACAGTATCTGGATCCTAAAACATTGGTGCGCCAAAGTAACACATAACTGGTTAGTCCACCAGACATGGTTCCTCAGGGTTTAGGACCATTTTATCCTAAGCAGAAACACGGCTTAGTGCATCGATGTCTGCTCACCGATTTATGTACCGTGTTGGTTCCGTTCGGCCACAGACACTATATCTGGTAATGACCGTGGTGGAGACACCCACGCTCTGTCATCCCAACAGCTTCTTCTGATAGGGCGACCAACCCTAATAAGAGCTGCAAATGTATTTAGATTATATGGGACCAGTCTTTTGAGTCTCCCACTCAAGTGGATTACCATATAGTCATGGCTCTCTGTTCTGTAATCAGAACACGAATTAAGGTACATACCAAGATGCAGTGCTAAGTTATGAACCATACACTGCTAAACTATAGGTTTTTACGAGTTGTAGACCTCACCAATTCTAACAATCTCGCACTAGGTCTAACGAGGAAAAATGGTGTTGAGCTTCGTAGCTTCTACATGCTGCCCATAAGCCTTTGCAGGAATTCCCTAAAAGAATTGGCAACATTATCTGTAGATGCCATCTCAGTACCACTACCTGTATTTCCTCCTATAACTGTCGGATCAACTAGAGTTTATACTTGATGGGTTTTCCCTCACGGTGGTGCCTTGGCTCTTTGGACCTTGTTTACCACTCTTCTATTGTCACAACAGATAACTGAGCCTCTGATACGCATCCTTGGTTCTCCAAAAACTTCCTGAGCCATACCACCTATTAGACTACCTTGCACGTAACAACGTGATCAGCCACTGTGGTAGAGTCTGTGATGCACTATTGCTTCACACTCTACCAACTACCGCTTCTAATCCCAAGGTAAAAATAATTTCTAGAATTGATTCTCTGGAATGCACATCTGGCACCAAAGTCAGACCCTGTGCATCTAATCTATATCAAGACTTGTAAAGTGCAAGCTAACTCATAATCCTTACTTGATGAGGACTTTTGAGTGTACCCTTCACATCGGTCCAATGATCTGGACCCGGGTTCGACTGAAACTGATCCATCATTCCTGCTGCGCAATAGATATCTAGCATCGTAAACCAAATCTAGCTAGAATCTTATCTTCATGCGTAGCCTGTGACAGCAATAGAATCTTGCTCTGGTAATTTTGAGTTACCTTGATTTCCAGAACATAACTTGCCTTACTAGGATCTTTCACATCGAATTGTGATGACTACAAACATTTACTGTAAAAAATATTCTTACATCATTTTCAATCAGTAGAATATCATTAATGTAAAGTACTAAGTACACCCTTGTAGTTATTTCACCTTTCTTGTACTCACTTGGTTTATCTTCATTCTGATCAAATCCATGTGAGTGGATTCCCTTGATCAAAATAGATATTTTAATTTGGATGCTTGCATTAGTCCATAAATGGACCTTCGTAACTTGCATTTCATATCTTCCTGATCTACTGACATAATTCCTGGGGCTGCATCATCCACATATCCTTTCCAAATTCCTATTAGGGAATAACTGTCTTGATATCTATCTACCAGATCTTCCAACTATAATGGGTTGCGATGGATTAAAAGGATCCGAAATAGACTCAAGCATAGCTACCGGCGAGAGAGTTTTGACATAGTCAATCCTTTCTCTCTTGGTAACTAATCTAGCCTTTTAAGTCTTAACCGGGTCCTCTTCTTATAAACCCCCTATACCCAAAAAGGATGATAGTGTAATAAGAGTCGAAGCAGTTCTAAGTGACATTGATACATGCTTGCCTCTATGGTCTTTTGCCAGTTAGATCTGTCAGAAGCTTCCACTACTTCTTCGTAGCTCTAAGGATCTCTGATAGTATCTATCAGGAGCTCGGATACTCCCACAATGACGAGGTGGTGGTGGTAGAGGCCCGCAGCAGAAGCAAATAGTAGGTCCGAAGATCGAGAGCGTTGTGTGTTACATATCAAAATTTGTATCGAAACAATCTACACGTGCGTGTATGAATCTAGCATGGCAACTACGTGAACCCCTAACGTCATCTAACATAAAAGAACAATCTAGCATGTATGCATGTTCTATCTATACTAGATCTACAAGTTAGAGATCATACCTGCGTGCGGATTCTTTCACCGCGATAAGTTCCTTCTTTGTCGATGGAGACGGGCTCGGATCTGCTTGATATACCTTCGGTGCAATGGCCATAACTTTCTAATCCAAACTCCAATTGGGTTAAATTTTGGATTGAAGGTAGAGAACTTCGAGATGTAACTTTTGCAAGTGGTTTCACATCGTTTGGAGTTTTGTACCTCCCACAGTCGTAGAAACATCACTGATTTTTTATACAGATTCTGGACAACAAAACCTTGCGGGAGACGCATTCTAGTTCACCCGATCTCACACGATGCACGGTGCCTCGTTGATGTATCTCTGAGTGTCTCCATGTGACGAGCCTTCTCCTTCTACAAAACACCATGCGAGAAAGATGAATCGTCAGTCAATGGCGCAAGCAAGGGAGAGAGACGAGAGAAGAGAGGTTAAGAGAGGAGAGGGGGCGGCTAAGGTTTCCCAATGACATGGCCAGCCACTAAGGCTTTGCATGGCCGGCCCCCCTCTCCCCCTTTTCCCTTATATAGGGTCGGCCTATCCTTATGGATAAGGCTAGTACGGATAAGGTTTGACTAATTCAAACCTCTCTCTATATATCTCTCATTTATCTCTATATCTTCCTTGGTTTTGAAAGCGGTCAAAACCAACCCATTTTCTGTCCCTTATGACCGGCCCCTTCATTGGAGGCAACAACCTCCTAAAACCAAGGGGGCCGGCCTTGACCAGTCTCCTAACACTTAGGGTCGACCCCCCTAGTGCATAGTGGCGCATGGTTTAACCAAAACGCCCTTATGTTACTAGTTGGTCGTTCCTCGATTGTGTACGAGACTTTGCAAGGCACACATAAGTGAAGTGTACTAGTGATTTCACTATTATCTGAGATTCCCGTAGGGTATCCCTAATAAAGTCAACTAGTTAACTCGCAATATGTCCCGATACATCGCACCCATGTGGCAAAGTCCACTTATGGCAAGGGATCGATACATGTGTCTCTACACTAACCTAGAGTTTCCCTTTAGTGCACACACGTAGTTATGCTTCTATCGTGCACTAGTGCGAAGCACTCATAGAACGTAGGTTTGGACTTCTCGCTTCCTCTAACTATAACCTGTGTTTCGAGGAGATGGTACAAGGACCATACATAATATGGATAAGGTGGAACCTTCAGGGACCAGGGTTCTTGGCTTCCAACTTAGACTCGATTGACACACTATCCGAGTATACCATTGATCCTCTGAGTTTGAGTTAACCTGCGTGGCCACCCAGAGTGCGACGCAGACTGCACTCCAATCCTCCCGAACTAACTATGTTCTCCCGCATACCCCTGTTCTCTCTTAGTATAGTAAACCCGTTGTCCCTCCACTTGGTGTCATGATGCAACTCGAGCGGTAGAGAATACCGTCAGACTCGAGTGCTCATATGACTCGGTTCCTTCTAGGCTGACTATATACATCGTACCTCCGATAACTCTACCAAGTAACCGAATCCGTCACCAGTCCAACTGATGACCACCTGGCCAGGGTTTAATACGATGTAGGTCAGACCAAAAAACGCACCTGTCATGCCCCAGAAATCTGGAACAGATCCCTGGGGTGTGAGTTGAAGAAAAACCAATGGATTTCAGGTTTGGTCGACTAACTACACCAAGTAGGGTTTCTCACAGGACTGCAGCTCTCTCCTAAATGAAGAAGAACTAGGAGAGAAACAAGGGGTATTTTAAAACTTGATTTTTGTGAAAATATTTTTATTTTTAAAAAAAACGAGAGAATTTTTTTTTTTTGTTGACAGAGATATAACTAAGCTCGACCTTCAATCGGGCTATCCTCTCAGCATGTGCGACCTACCGGTGCCCCACATGCTGACAGAAATCCCTCTTAAGGGAGCACGAGGCTCAAGCCTCTGATGGCGAGCCGAGTAGCATCATCCGCTCTCTAGCACTCGGGCACTGGGTTAGGGATCCTAACTATGGGGCTAGTCGATTAGGTCACTTTAAGATTTATATTTTTATAGTGAGCTATCCTAGAATTGGGGCCTTAAGGAGAGGCCTACCCAGAAGATTCAGCTGGATCATCACCACTAACAATTACAAAAACTGACTAGACTAAATAATATTTATTCCAAATCAACCGATTACATTGCTAGAATAAGAAAAACCACAAGACGATATACTGTAGATAGAACACTATCGCAACCCTAACTCCGCCTCTGGCCTCCCACTGCTACTCCTGAACCGCCGTACCTGCAGGAGAGGCTACTCGTGGGAAAGAGTAGCCCCCAATAGGAAAATTGGGAGATTAGCCAAATTAATGGCTAGTGATATCCTAGTAGCCTTTAATAATATGAGACAACCGATCTGTTATAATTAGCAGTCCTAGTACATATTAATATTTAAAAAAGAATAACCTAACCCTATCAGCAGTCTATTTTCTCTTGCCACACCTACTGTCGCTAGATTATCTAACATAAAGTTCATTCAATGTTCTATAGTGTAAATGAACTATTTAAACAACAAGATCTTCTAAATGTCTTTAGATTATCACGCTCTATCATTCCATAATCTAACATTAAGATTCCATACTTGGTAATTAAAACATCTATCCTAATGTGAACCCCGGATATTTTGTTCATCCTGCCCCCGGTCGGGCATTACTATAGGGCCTTTTATTTCGATGTAGATGACCAACTCTCTCGCCGCGCATATTCCGACAGCATGCGCAATGTCACCCATATGATCATAAGGGATTTCTCGTCTTTCACGGTGGAGCTCTACCGCCCAACTTGCTTTCTTTAGGGTCTTCAACTACCCCGGGACAGGAATTGCTAGGCCAATCCCTACTCGAGGGCACCTCCTATTGGCTTTACCACAATCCTTGCCCGTGACCCCCTAGCCTACTAATCTTCAGCTGTGCACGCAGGGTGGTTCACGGCCCTTGCGCGCACGGGGTCCAATCTTTCCACAATATAGATTATCATATTCTATTATTTCAACAAAGTGCCAAAAACTCAACACAGTGAATACCTACCTTTAAATATATACTGAGACAGATAAAAAGGGTACATGCGTTAATTAGTGATTTGCACCATTTTAACCCTGGTCCCGCACTACTCTCGCAACCCTTGCATCACAATAAACCTAAATTTCTCTCGCCCGTATTCCCGTGTGCCCGGGTCTCCACACTCCACTCAGGAGGGTGGGCCCTGATAATTGTTATTTAATCAAATTACATTTTAATTTAAGGGAAATACCTAATTACGATGTCCATGCAATAATTGTGATTATATTATTAATATTTTAAAGCATGATTATTTTATTAATATTTTAAAGCATGCATCGCCGGACTCGCGATTTCGCATGCAAGGAGGGGTCCGCGTGACTACATGCGACGATGCCCAGCGGGACCCGCATGCAGTACCGTGGATACCTACCCTAGTTGTTCTCATTTTCCACTATCAAAGACCACGGGAAGAGGAGTAGATGTCACCTGGTTATCGAACACGGGCTTCTGCGAGGTGACCTCCGCTCCGTCTCCAACTGGGTCAACACGGCCAAGAACTATCAAACATACCCAGCGACCTATGGTTATTACATGCTATTAGATATCTCTAGCTTAGGCCCTGATTGGCCGAGTTGACGAAAATAGGCGTCGTTGGACACTGATCTATCAGCACGCAAAACGATGCGCCTAATGGTACCATCTTGGTTAGTAGGCCATACCAGGGTCTAATTGTACTAATCCGACTAAACGGTCGTAATCGCGTCGGTCGATAGCGAGATCGGCAAAGTCGATCACGATCGGGCTTGATTTATCAAAAGAAGGGTTTGCACGGGAATCGTACTAGTGGCCAGCCTAGGCCGCTAAGTAGTACACCGTTGCCGCCAAGGGTTGCAGATCTCGTGCGCAAATGACTGCACAAGGTGATTGGACCCGAATAGGTATTATCAAACCTGAGGCGAGCGTGACCCGAGGAGATCGGGCCCGCTAACCTCGAGTGTGGGCTCTTAAGGGGCTAGATCTACATACACAATTATAACCTATAAACCTTCCGAGCCTCGACTCGGATTGGCGGTGACCATCACACACTGCCCGATCGGATCTCGAGATTGGTTGATTTAAAGATTTAGGTGCCAATCCATTAGCATGCAAAAGGACACATTTTATGGCACTCGTTTCATATAGTCGGCATAACCGATGCCGAGGGTCCCGCGACGGTCCAACTAACTCGTCTAGGCGACCGATATCACGTGCTACTATAAGCATATTCTCTTGCTCTGAGGAGTCTTTTGGTACCACGAGCAAAGTCGGGTCAGTCCAAACAAGGGTAACTCGGCTGCAATCAAGCACCAGAAACGTCGAGGGACACGACACATCGCAAGAGTGGATCGAGCACCGATGTCAGGCACACTTGCCTGACTAAGGGTTGTCGGCATCGAATCCGACAAGTAAATAAGGGGTCAACCTTAGGCAATAACATCGGAGGTTGAGGTATGGTTCAATCTTCGCCCGAGTCAACCTCGGGCACAAGTGTTGATAGGATTGGGTTTGCACAACGAGCCCCACCAAGCTTATGCTCAGTTTGGCAACAAGAAGCTTCTAGCTAGATTAAATTCCAGGATTAGCAAGGTCGACACAAGGGTTGTAAAGTACTATTTCCAATCCATACGCACCAAAATAAAACTGATTTGGCGGCACAATGGCACCGCGCATAAAAAGGCGTGATGGCTTCACACCCGAAACCAAGGTGGCAAACTAGAGGTTGACTCACAGCCAAAAGAGGCCGACTGATAATCACTAATGCCTCGAGGTAGCTCTCATGGCTAAGAATCGCATCGACAATAGACAAGGATTTTAACCAACATTAATTAAATCACCATTTGGATCTAACGTTAGATGGATGACAACTCGAAAAGATTCTCTTCTTTGGGCGGAGCTCAATTGGATGGGTGTCAGGTTGACGCCACAAGAGAAGGTCAGGGTTTGTTGGCGGTGGTGGCCAGTAGGTGGTTATCGAATTACATCGGGCTGCCTCATCGTTAGCCAAAAGCCAACGACGACAAACGGCAAAGAAAGGTACAAGCGGGTCGGCGCGACTGGTGGTGCTCGGTTAGTAGTGGCTAGCGCCAAACGTTGAACAACCGCTGACAACAAGCTGTCGACGACCTTCATAACCAAGGACAGATGGTGGTCCGCTGGTTGGTATGGGTGTGATGCTTGGTCAAGGCCGGTCGGGCTCCATCGGTTGCACAGCCACCGGCCACCTGGCCGGCAGCCATGTCCGTATCGAAGGTAGAGGCCACAAGGGCCGGGGTTGGCCACGACAAGAGATGGGGGAAAAAAAAACAGGTTTAGGGGGTCTCGGCTGGTCTCCATAGAACAGAACAACAACAAAAGAAAAGGGAGGGGGAAAAGGCCAACCTGGTGCCAGAGGGTCGTCCGCTCAGGCAGCTACTCAGCCTACTCCTCGGCACCGGCTGCTCCTCTTCGGTGCCGGCTTTCCTTCTCCGGTGCCGCCGCGCGCAGCTCCCACAGGGATGTGGGGAGAGGGATCAAGAGAGAGAGATCAAAGGACAGTGATGGGCTGGGTTTAGGGTTTAATAAATAGGGGAGAAGGGGGGCGCCGGGATTTCAGGGGATAATGAGGGGGCTGCGGGTATCTCGGAGGGGAATCGGGATGAGAGGAAGTCGGGGTTGAGATCGGCATTGGAGGGGATCGGGTTTGAGAGGGGGCTCGGGGTGATGGGGGGCTGGGGTTTTAAAGGGGAAAGGGGCGGCGGCCGGAAGGGTAGGGGCGGCGGCCGGCTTAGGGCCTAGGGGCGGCGGGTAGGGACGGTTGGCTAGGGTGGCTGGGTAGGTGCGGCTGCGGCAGGGGTAGGGGTGGCGACCGGCTGGATTTGGGGTCAAGGGGAAGCTCGGGATGGGGGAAAGGCGGCTCGGATCGGGTCAGGTTTGGGTTCAAGAGGGAGAGAGAGAGAGAGAGAGGGAGAGTCGGGTGAGAGGGGGTGCGATCCGAGAGAGAGGGAGAGAGGGGCCTGATGAGAGAGGGATCAGAGAAAAGAGAGAAGCGAGGAAGAAAGAGAGAGAAAGAGAGAGAGAGATGAGAGGAAGGGGGGTCACGGGTTGGGCTTGGGCTGGGTTGGGGGGTCGGGTTGGGTTTTTTAAGTTTTTATTAGTTTTTTTTTTCTTTCTTTCTTCTTCTTTTTTTTTTCTCTGGTTTTGGCCGCACCGTGCCTGACTCGACCTCGACTCACGTCAAGACGCGCCGGCGCGCGAACCTCGCTGGCTCCGACAGACCCGCCACAGTAAAATAAATAATAATAATAATAATAATAAAATAGTCATTACAGCACCTCCTGTTAGGGGTGTGGATGGCCTGCAGGAGTGACCCGCTGATGCAACACCAGTCAGGTAACCCAGTACACCGTGGTTTTGGATCACTATATCTGGATCCTCACACATTGGTGTGCCAAATCACCACACAACTGGTTAGTCCACCAAATATGGTTCCTTATGGTTTAGTACCATTTTACCCTAAACAGAAGCACGGCTTAGTGCACCGGTGTCTGCTCACCGATCTGTGCACCGTGTTGTTCTGTTCGGCCACAGACACTGTGCCTGGTAATGACCGTGGTGAAGACACCCACGCTCTGTCATCCCAACAGCTTATCCTGATAGGTCGACCAACCTTAATCAGAGCTGCGAACGTATTTAGATTACATGAGACTAGTCCCTTGAGTCTCCCACTCAAATAGATTACCATATAGCTATAGCTCTCTGTTCTGTAATCAGAACACGTACTAAGGTACGTACCAAGATGCAATCCTAAGCTATCAACCATACACAGTTAAACTATAGGTTTTTACGAGCTGTAGACCTCACTAATTCTAACAATCACATCCTATGATTTAGGGTCTAAACAACTAGTAATAGAGGTACCATTAGTATGGATAATAGTACTTAAGACCAAGGTATCCTCACTTAATTCGTTCAATGCATACCAAATGTACCAAACTCCTGATTTAGAATAAGCATTACAATGGTTGAGATAGACCACCTCTCTTTATCGAAAATAGCAAAGTGTTACAGACTTTATCATATTGGATGTCCAATCATGCCATTGACTGCGAATATGCATAGGTTTATATGGCGAACACATATCACCTGCATATGGATTTACCTCACATGTATGAGTTACCTAAACCACATCAAAGTGGAGTAGTGGATCTACATATCTCATGTGCAAGGGTTTGTGAGTTTATGTAATGCATGCTACACAGGTGTTAAACTTGCTGGAATTGGGATATAAGACACACTAATCCGCATAATTAGTTTGTAACATCCGCCCCAAACATACAAGATATTGTCCGCTTTGCCCGTGACCGCACAAGGACTTTCTAGGGAGATCACCCATCTTAGTACTGCCCTTGCCCGAGCACACTTAATTATGGATTTTTTATGAAATTTGTAGCGGCGCACGGTTTAAAAATATGTCTTCTATGTTTGGGAGGGAAAATTATATAAATAGTTTGGGATCTCCTTCTCTCCAGGTGATGTGGGGCTAACTCGTGGCCTTGGACACCTCACCCCACCTTATCCATCTTGGCAACACAGCCTATGGAGTCTTGGCTCTTGGCTAATGACCTATTGGATCTTGGTCGTCACAATCTACCCCCCTTAAGGGCTATACGTCCATGTGTAGGGTTAGAACCACCCCCCCATTGCGAGGAGAACCGGCTTTGATACCATTATGTAACATCTGTCCCAAACATACAAGATATTGTCTGTTTTGCACATACCTGCATGAGGACTTCCCATGGAGGTCACCCATCGTAGTACTACTCTCGTCCGAGCACGCTTTGATTGTGAAAGACCAAGATCCAATAGGGCAATAGCCAAGAGCCAAGACTCTTGAGGCTTTTTTGACAAAATGGATGAGGTAAGGTAACGTATCCAAGGTCACGAGTTAGCCCCATATTGCTTGGAAAGAAGGGGATCATGAGCTACTTATATAATTTCTCCTTCCAAACATAGAAGACGTATTTAAAACCATGCGCCGCTACGGATTTTGTAAGAACTCCATAGTTAAGCATGAGCTTAGGCGAGAGTAGTACTAGGATGAATGGCCTCCCTGGGAAGTCCTCGTGCGGGTACGGGCGAAGTGGGCAATATCTTGTGTGTTTGGGACGGATATTACAAAATGGTATCAGAACCATGTTCTCCTCGCAATGGAGGGTCTAACCCTACAAGTCGACATGTAGCCGTTAAGGGGGGTGGATTGTGACGACGAAGATCCAATAGGCCAATAGCCAAGAACCAAACTCCTGAGGATGTGTTGTCAAGATGGATGAAGTGAGGTAAGGTGAGATATTCAAGGCCACGAGTTAGCCTCACATCGCCTAGAGAGGAGATCCTGGGCTACTTAAATAATTTCTCTTCCCAAACATAGAAGATATGCTTTAAAACTGTGCGCCGCTACAGATTTCATAAGAACTCCGTAGTTAAGTGTGCTCGGGGCGAGAGTAGTACTAGGATGGGTGACCTCCCTAGGAAGTCTTTGTACGGGCACGGACAAAGTGGACAATATCTTATTTGTTTGGGGCGGATGTTACATACAATGTTTTTAAATTCGGACCGTTGACCGAACCGAAAATAGGACCGGGTTACGGGTCAACGGTTCAACCATCGGGTCAACCATTATTGAACCGTGACATCATCATTATATCATAAATATATTAAATTAAAAAATAAAGCATATAAAATAAAATGAAGGTAACAACTGAAAGTTAAAAATATCAATTTCCATTAACCAGCTAGCAAAGTAGCAATTCTCAAAAAGGCGGTGAGCTTTGTCGAGCCTTAGATTCTTAGCGTAGCCCGATATAATATAGCATTCCAAGAAACAATATTTCTTTCAGGCATTCTATCGAAAAGGTCTCGGGCCTTATCAACTCTTCCATTCTGTGAGAGGCCTGCGACCATTGTTGTCCATGAGATCACATCTCTCTTCGGCATTTTGGTAGAAGAGCTCACGAGCTTTGTCCACCCTCTCCGATTGAGACAGGGCTATCAAGATCGTGTTCCACGACACCATGTTCCTGAAAAGCATTCTTTTGAACAGGATCGTAGGCCTGGTTGATAAACATGTTCTCAGCGTAGCCTCCCACCATGGTGTTCCACGTGACTACGTTCTTCTCGGGCATCCGTCTGAAGAGCTCCTCAGCTTCGGCGATCTGGTTAGATCGGATGTAGCTGACGAGCATCACCGTCCAGGTGACGACATTCTTCCTGGCGTCGGGGCGGTCGAATAGGAGCCGGTCCTCATGGAGCATCCCACATCTGATGTAGCCGGAGATCAAGGAGTCATCGCCTCATCGGACCTTTGCCGGTCGACATTCAGTGCAACTCGCAGGAGGAAGAGGGTTATGGAAGAATCAATCTAGGGTTTAGGCTCTTTACTCTTTAGGGACTTCGGGTTCTTCAAAGGAGGAGGTTCTGCTTCACAGATCGTGATATGTATTGATCGCACGCACTACGTAGGAATCGCCGATGGGCTCGGGATATGTTTCTCTAAAAGCTGATACTGATCGGCTCGGAAGCCTAAAACCGGTTGGTTGTAAACCGGTGACGGGTTGACGATTTTACGGTCGGTCCAAAAGGTCCGCCGATTTTAAAATAAATCTGCTATGAATCTGGGTTTGGTGTTGCATCCGAACCGGAAAGGAAACTGGTTCCAGTCTAATCCGGTTCAACCGGACGGTCCGGTCCGGGTTTAAAACCATTGGTTACATAGTTCATATAAATGTATATTGGAGTTGGTTCCGAATGATTTTTGTTATTATTAGGTAACTTTCATTTTTTAGTAACATTCTTTTTTTTTTTGCTAATTTCGATTGGTGGATTTGCTATTATGATCTATTTTTTAAAATGACATGAGTATCCCTACGGGGGATTAATTCCTACGGAATTAACCCTGGTTTTCAGGCGTGAAATATTTTAGAAAGATGCTTTTCCGAGTACTTTTGTTGTTTATAGTAACTTTCTACTTTTGGCATTTGAGTACATTTTTAGCCCAATTTTGATTGGTATGTCATATGGTAATTTTAATCGTATTGGTGTCGGTTTTGGATATATATTTTTTATTTTCTAGAAACTTTCATTTTTGGCTACTTTCTTTCTATTTAGCTAATTTTGTTTAACGGATTGGCTATTATGACCAATTTACGAAAATGAAATGAGTAGCCCTGCGAGAAATTAATTCCTATAGGATTAACCTCGACTTTCAGGCCCACAATCTTTTGGGATCTGGACACTTTTGCTAATTATAGTAACTCGTAAGTTTTTGCGTTTAGAGTCCCTATTTAGCCGTATTTTAATCTGGATGTCATCTATGGTAATTGTAATCTTATGAGACACGTTTTTGGATTTTTTTGTCTTGCTATTTAAAAAAAAAATTAGTAACTTTTCCTTTTTTACTTATTTTGGTTGGTGGATTGACTATTATGATCTATTTTCAAAAATGAAAAAATTAGCCCTACAAGATTAACACAGACTTTCAAGCCCGTAATATTTTGGAAATGCACTTTTTCAGGCACTTTTACTATTTATAGTAACTTTTTCGGGTTTGGTGTTTGGAGTCATTTTTTAGCCCGATTTTGACTGGGATATTTTTAATGGTAATTACAATCATATGAGATCGATTTTATATATTTTTTGTTGTTTTTTTTATAACATTTTTTTTTTGGCACCTTTTCTTTGTTTAGCTAATTTTGGTTGGCGGATTAGCTATTATGACATATCTTCCTCACCACAGATAAGGAATCTAAACTCTGAGATTTAGAAATGATTAAGAGGGTGTAGAGGCTCCTAATCTTTTCTTGATCCCCCAACTAAAATTCAGGGTTCTTCATCAGTGAGCTTTTCCTCTGACTCTATTATAACTTTAGTTGGGACCACTTGGGGTTGCCTGGCAGAGGACTTTGATATCTACCTAGTCTTAGGCAAGGTCGAAAACTTCAAGGGTTGGACTGAAGCTTTAGTTGAGCAATCATTTGATGAATGCTCGAAATTCTTGATATATTATTATAATATTACTATTACCCAAAATTATATTATAATATCATTATGAAAAATATAAAAATATCTAATATTTGAGCTATGAGTTCTATTAATATCTAACCCATGATGCTATGTAACTAAAGGTTATTGGTTATTTTACTATTACCTTTATGAAAAGAAGTTCAGGCTTAGATAATAGAGATATGGGACAAAAGGAATCCAAGAACACATCAGTTATCTCCTTTGTGGATTCGACTCCTCCTTCCCTCGATTTATCCAGGAGTGAAATGGGAATTGCCGAGTGGATCAGGCTTCACTCTCAGAGGGATTAGTCCGAGCCTGAAGTGGGCCATTTTTTGAAAGGTTTCAGGACACTCACCGATCAAAAAAAAAAAGGAATGAAAAATCGAGCTATTTCATAAAATTTTGCTAAATAATTTTCCGAGGGTACCGAAACAAAACCACATATACATAAATCTAAATATGCAAAAGTTTTCTCACGTTGTATAGCTATCCCAAAATATCCGTAAAATTTCTCATACTTTACCGAAACATCTCAATGTCTCATGATTCAAATATATATCAGAAATTCAAAGTTTAATTCCTTGGTTGTAACCAATACTCACCTCCTCACAATGATTGTACTTAGATTCCTTTTTATGTGTTCTCTCAAAGTCACCCTCATTGTTTACTTTCAACAAAGAGCCTTTAAGAGTGATTCTTTAGCATGTGCCTCGCTTTGTTTGGCTCCCTTCAGCGCTTTCCCTTCCCCTCTTTGTTCCTTGATCTCAGTGGTGACTGATGATTGGGCCCAAATTATCCACTTTCTATGAGTTCATTTCTCCTCCAGTCGGTCTGCCCTGGTCGATGGGTCCGTCAGCATCACATCCGCACAATGGCTGACAACCCAAAAGTGATTCGCACTCCAACGACCATGTGTGACTGTGATGCACATCGAGCCCCCCAACTAGGGCCACCGACTGGAGTAGTTCCAAACTCACTTTCTAATGGAACAAATCTTAGGAGGCAAACGGTATCATATTTTACAAGAAAAAATCGCAAGCTTCCATTAGGGGAGATCAGAGCATCACTCCAACAGCCTCCGATCTTGCTTTTCAAATTTAACGAGTGAAATTTAGCTCATCAAATATGACGACCCTTGGTGAGTTTGTACTGTTGGAGTTTAGTCCCACATCCGCTAGCGGGCTGGATAGTATTGTTTTCATATATTCTATGTGGGGTTTTGGAGTGTGAGGGTATCTAACATATATGGTATCAGAGTTGGGTGCTGCCTAACCCAATTTTGGTCCCATTCTGTTGAGCCTCTTCTCACATTCCGCACGAGAGTAGGGAATCCGAACCTGTCCAACCCTAGCCCCATGCAAGGGAGCGAGGGAGAGTGTTGTCAAATTGTCCCTTAGCTATGCTCTTCCCCCTCCAAGAGGTCGACCTTTCGGAGCACAAGAAATACTACTCAGCCCGAAGGTTTTTCCGATTTTGCCGGCTCGATAGACATGGCGGCGTGGAACTGGTGGCTGAAACCCACTAGCGACATTTAAGTCTTTAAATTTACACCACCAATTGCTTGCTGCCATGTCAATCGGGCTGAGCGGAATCGAGAAAACCTTCGGGCTGAATGACATTGGTCTTCGGAGCACTAAGGTGGAAAGGAAGGGAGAAAATTACAATACATCTTACGTACAGTACAACCGTGAGGCCCACTGCCCCCAAAGTCTATTGTCATGCTTTGAGTGCAGGGGGCCACTAGCTACCCCAGTGTCATGGGAAATTTTTTTTCAACACATCCTACGTACCATACAACTGCAAGGCCCACTTCGATCAAATAGACATGGGATAGCGGGTCCCAGCACATAGGGATAGTGGCTCCCAACTCTCAGAACGTGCATATAGGCTTTATATGTACTAAATTTTTTTCTAATATGCTAGGACTGCTATCCCATATATCTTGAATTACAGAAGGCCCCTTGGTTATATAGTACGTAGGGTTTTTTTTTTTTGGGTAGGAATATGGTACGTAGGTTGTGCTGAAAATTTTCCCCAAAAGGAGAGGATACGGTGGGTCGTTGATGCTGTGGCCCCCACCTCCTCTGCTCAGGTGGGTCCTAGTTGCTGTGGCCCCCACTCCTCCTAAACGAGAGAGGTGCCACGTTTCCGGGTTAGAAACCGGTGTCACGTTCATAGTCTTTCTTTTCGGGGGATGCAATGATGTCGCGTTAGCTGATGTCCCTAATGATGACGAATCCCCAAAGGGGGGTGGTGGGTCCCGGCCCCGGGTGGGCGGTGCAGCTGTCCCCCCGTTTCTGGACACCGGACGGGCACTATCGAAAACCACTTCCGCCAACAACATCGGAAATTAATTACTAAAAAAAAAAAAAAGGAAATATCGGAAATCAATTCCGGACGTGATGAATGCACCACCCCCAACTCCCCAGCTCTCCGACCCCCCGCGCCGGTTGGCGGGGGGACCACCGTCCCGGAGTCCAAATCCCACGTACGCCTGTCGGTCCACCTGGAGAGCTGCGAGATCGCAGTGTCGCACAGTGTTGAGCCGCGCGAACCTCTGGGGCCCCGCCCTGTCTGCTTGTCGACAGGTGGTCCCCGCTGTCCAGTCAGTCGGCCCGGCACTCATCACAGCCGCAAGCAGTCGCTGGAGTGCGATTCACTTTCGTCATTGTGCCGCTGTGATGCACGTCGGGCCCACCGACTGGGCCCTACCGACTGTAGGAAATCTGAACTCCTGTCCGAGGAATATTTCAACCAGTAATGCTATTTGACAAATCTCTGTGGACAAACAAGCGACAAACCAGACCCATAAAGTGGTGGCAGACCCAGGGCTCCGTGGACAAACAAATTGACAAACCGAAACCATGAAGTGGTAGTGGGGCCCATACCATAGCCCTCGGCCCCGCCCCACTTCATGGGTCTGATTTGTCAATGTATTTGTCCATGGAGATTGTTCAAATAGCATTCGTTACTCATATTTCGCATCTATACTTCTCAGGATATTTTCTGATTTTCTCATAGCAAGTTTTTTTTTCTTTTTTTTTTATCAAAAGAGGGTGGGCTTCAACGGAAGTCTGGGAGGCGCCACAGTCCGACGCAACAGCCGCACACCAATGGTGAGAAAGGCACATAGACAACACCACCACCTCCACCCTAGAGAGGGGGAACCACAATAAGTCGCACATCTCGGCACACAAACATCCGCACGTAGTGCCCGGCAATAGATCAGCCTCGGGGGTCAAGCGATGAACATCGACCGAGCAGAGGGAGGTGACGCAACTCCGGCTCAACGAAGACAAAACCCGATCGCCGGAGGATCTCCTATTCACAAAGGGAATGAAGGGGGAAACAAACCCATCCCATAGAAGCACGGACCTAAGGCCTAGACCCCTCGAAACCACCGACGACAGTCGAGGAGTCTGAGAGAAGCTCGGCGAAACACTAACCCTAGCTGTGGAAGAGGAGAAAAAAGTGTGGCGTAGGCTTGGGACTAATTTGGCTTACGTCCTTGACAAGAGAATGATTTGAGTTAATGCCTAAAGGACCTCTATATATGGTTATATAAAAAATTATAATAGATTCTTGATGTTGACACAAATCACTGTAGCAATTTTGGATTGTTACAATATATCAGGTTGCTACAGTGTTTTAGGTAGTTATCGTGATTTTGATTTGCTACAGTGATTTCGATTATGTTTAGGTTATTATTCATTTTAGGGGTATAGGGTTATGATTCACTATTTATGGTTAGGGTTAGGTTAGGATTGTTCGGATGGATAACTGAAGGGTAATTTTATGATTTTATCATTCAAAGGGGTGAAAAGTCAGCAGAGGGACTATATGTCATTGCTTGTTTTTGATGCAAAGGCATCTTGTTGTGTGTCCATTTTACCGAACTGATAACTTACTGGGTATATACCTAACACTACGTCCCCTTTTTTTTTGACGTAAATTGGTCTTGCACTCTTTCAAGCAGAATATATCTAACAACAAGGACTTGTAAAGAAATACTTTAGCGTTAGATCAACTATTTGGAAAATATCCATATTGTCTGCCCCTGCAAGTAGGGGTGCAACATGGGCGGGTTGAACCCGACCCAACCCGAATTTTGGGTGGGTTTGGGTTAATGTATTTGAAAATTGGGTTGGGTTAGGATTGAAAAAATACTACCCGAGTTGAATTTGGGTCAGGTTGGGTTGAGGGGTCGGGCAGCCCGAACCCGAGTATTCATGTATATCTATGAGTCTGTGACATATAGGTAACATTAACAACCATCCCGAGTACCCATATGTTGAGGGATCACAGTCATCCGTTTCACCTAGTCGCATACTATTTATTTACCTTTTGCTTATCATATAAATGCATTATCTAATGATCTAGTAAATTGTATGGATAGAAATGCAAAAAAAAATTGTATGGTAGTGTTAGCAAATATAAGTTTTTTTTTTTTTTTGATCTTCAAATGTTAAAATTTTAAACAATAAGTATACCCGAACCTACACAACCCGACCCGTCCTAACAACTTGGGCTACCCCGAGCCCAAACTGAGCATAGATATTTTTGCTTGGGTTGGGCTTGGGCTTGGGCTTGGGCTGGGCATCTCGGGTTGGAGGTTGGGTTGTGTTTGGTTGGATTAGGGATGGGGATTTTAGTACTTGGGTTGACCCTCAACGCGACACAACTCGCTCGAGTTGCAGCCCTACTGTAAGCAGTTGTACATAAAAATCGAATAAAGTGTAACAATTCGGTAATAAAATATGGCATTTCTTTAAAATCATATTTCCCAATAGTTGCTACAGTATTGTCACTGTAGACTGCTATAGTGATTTTAAAGGAATGTTACTCTTTGCTATGTACTTTAAGTGTAGCGCTAGAGTATTCTCCAACAAAAACTGCTTGATAGATGTGGTGGTTGAATGTATTCGATGTTCTGTGGTCGACTGAGAGACACCAAAATCACTACATCAATGACACACAAACGAAGGAGCCCATTTGGCCCAAACTGAGAGTTGCCACATCACGGATGTCGAGAAGACTCGACATGAGAAGGGAAGAGGCGCACTTGTGTAGCGACTGAAATGATAACTGAAAAGCTAGCTTGCACCGACAATAAAGAGATTTTAACCGGGATGGCCGGCAAACTTGGCCTTATAAATACAAATCCAAATAGATGGGGATAAAGACTTGATGGCTATCATTCCTTGGATAAACATAGTTTTCCAGCTGAACAAAATAAAAAAACTCAACTGTTTATTTGTTACTGTTAACAATCTATTTCAACTCCTTGTCTCCCCCTTTTGTTAAATTAATAGTAGACGGTCATGGCTCCAATCGCTATTCAGTAGATTTTAGCTTTTGGAGTTATCAATAATGCTTCTTTTTTTTTTGTAACTCTGATTACGCTAGTATTACAAACATAACAATAAGATCAGCCTAGACCCCGGCTACTATTACAAACATAGCAACAAGATCAGCCTAGACTTCGATAGTCAAAACAGGCACTATTGTCAATAAGGCTTGATAATAGGCAATGCTATTAGAACATAGTATGTTACACATTTGGACACAATGCCAACTATTTGAACATATTATGGGAATCATTTGGACATAATGCCTATGTGGGGGTATGGCTTTATGCATAGTAACAAATTTAGCGTTCAAGAATAATTAAGGAGTAAAATTTGGAGTTCAAAAAATATCCAAAAAAATTCAAAATAAGTTCAAGAGATGTTTGAAAGTATAAAATATATTATATTACATTAGTAATTCGTTATTAATAGATATAAAATTATATATTTAAAACTAAAAGAAAATATGTAGCATAAAAAAATAGAGAAATTCATGAATTGTTTATAAAAATCATGAATTATTCATTAATAATTCGGGAGTTATTTGGGTGTTACCCATGTTGCCGAATAATTCGGAGAACAATTCGTTAGTCATTGAGATTGTGAATTATTTACGAATGTTTCATTAATTCAGAGAATATTGTTACTATGGCTGTATGAGCCAGCGCTCGGTGCAATGGCTAGCATTATGCGCTAGCCGAAAATGCTATTTAACCTAAGACCCTTCTATATACCCATGTAGTACGATAAATCCTTATATCTGTTGCGTTTACCCTCACTCCTTTTTTTTTTAAATAGCCATTTTACCCTATAACCATTGTACAATAATAAAAAGCTACTGTATAGTTTTTTTTTTTAACATGCATTGTATTGTAAAATCTCCAATAATAGATCCAAAACATTGTAGTTGCTATAGTGGTTTTACTGTAGCAGTACTTATTCCGAAATATCAATTCGGGGTAATAGAGTATCAATTCAATTTACTACATTGAATCACTGTAGCAAACCGAATTGATACTCTATTGCCGCGAATTGATACTCCAAAATCACTGTAACTGATTAAAAAATTCTGGAGTATCAATTCGAGACAACAGAGTATTAATTCGGTTGCTATAATGTTTTTATTATAGCAACTGAATTGATACTCTGCCCGAATTGTTACTCCATAATTGTTAGCAGAGTACAATTTGAAAAAGTCAACAAAACTTAATGTAAAAGAATCTTTTCGTGAGGAATTTGAGCTCAAACCAATACATTGTCGGGACTGGAGCTTAAAAGCATCTCCTAAAAAAAGTTTTTCACCAAGTCCCACAAAAAATATTGACCTATATTAAAATATAGGGTTCCACTGTGATACCCAATTGAAAATTTTGGTACCATACCGAATCCACCTCCACCATCCATCTCAATTTCCATGCAGCGTAGCGGTGGAGCATTATTCTAGGAGCCATGGGATGAACCCTAGGTGGATACCCGAGATCCACCACAGAGCCATGGGATGATCATATTCGACTCCTCTTCACTGATGATTGACTTCCCTTTTGGTTGCTACCTGAGATCCACCACAGGGCCACCACCTCTGGCCACCATCGCCGCTTCCCATCGTCGATCGGCCATCGTTCACCACCGCCTCCAGCCACTACCTCGTCGACCATCGGCCACCCAGCACTGCCCCCATCGGCCACCTCCGGCAGCTACCGCCTAACGCCGCCTACGGCCACCACTCCACCGACCATTGATCGCTCACCGACCACCCTGTCGACCACCGCCTGCCCTGGTAGAGGTAGAAGCGGATGGCAGCCGACAGGGTGGTCGGTGGTGGGCGACCAGTGCTCGGTGGGACTGACGACTGGTGAAAGGTGGTGGCCAGCAGCGGTCGGTGGTGGACGGTGACCTGAGGTGGTGGCATCCACGTAGGGTTCTCCCATGACCCATAGATCATGGTCATTGAAACCTGGATCACCATGTGTCGCTCCCCAAATCAGCAACTACTGAAAAGGGGAGACAATGATCATAAGCGGAGAGGAGTCGAACTCAAGATGACCCTCTGGTGCACTGAGCCCTGGCTGGCGCTCCCACTCAATGGACTTGGGCAGGTTGAAGGGTCTACCCATGCCCGACTCAACCTACACACACCTTAACCTTTTTTGCCCATGGAACATTTGGAATCCGTAGAAGCCCAACTCGTGCTTCCCCGTTCGGGTTTTTCGGGTTGCTCAGCCCAATTTGTAAAAATATGGGTGTGTTGGGCGGGTTGCCCAATTAAAAATGCTTGTGAAATATATTTAGATGGGAAAAAAGATAACAAAAATAAGAGATCAAAACCATTGATTGAAAATGAAGTATACTAAGTTAAGAGATCAACGGAAAGCAGTCAATGTACCGGGTGGGATGTGCATGATTGTGTCAGTCGGAGGGGTTGTAATAACAAGAAACAATGCACATCAAAATGGGGAAAAGAGGAAGGGCCTCGATCAGGGTGCTCGACATCTGCAGCCAACGGAAAGCAGTCGACGATGCTTGTTGTACACCGGAAGGAGGGGAATGGCCGAGTCGAGAGGGGAGAGTCGACGTAAAATCTGATGCCGTAAGATGTAGGCTCTTCCGAACAGAATTATCGTGCGTCGGTTGCCATGGATGAATGCTCCATTGCTCTACACCGTCAGAGATACACAAGCTAGGGGATAAGATAAGAACAAAGAATGTCGGCCGTATCGGGTTAGTGCTTTTTTTCTCTATTGTGAATTTGTGATTTATAGATGGATTACTGGATTAGGTGAGCACTTGAGCGATGCGAGTGTGAGTTATGTGTTTGTATGCGCGTCACTATTCGTTGCATCACTGTGGACAATGAGATTAGATTAGTGGATCCATTATAGTGAGATATAAGTGTGCCAATATACTTGGGTTTCTCGGGTTTAGTAAAACCAAGGCCCAAATTAAAATTGGGTTGATTTTTTTTAACCAAACCCGTTCAAGGTTAAAACAATTTTGCCCATGCTTGTGCATTGGGGGGGGGGGGGGGGGGGGGGTCGTGGGGGGTGGGTGCGTTCGGACTAGGGCTGGCAATTTCGGACCCGACACGAAGTTAGCGGGTTTGGGTCAGGGCTAAATGGGTCGACACGATAGACCCGTTTACTAAACGAGTCGGGTCCAGATTTAGGGTCTGGACACGGTAGACCCGGGAAGACCTGTTTAGTATTCAACGGGTCGTGTCGGGTCGGGTCTACCCGCAATCTGATACGATAATATATAATACTATCGGGTCTTTCGGGTCAGGTCGGGTCAAGTCGGATTGGGTTAGATCGGGTCAACTGAGTAGACCCGGGTGGTAATCGGGTCTTATCGGGTCTACCCATTTATTAGCGGGTCGGGTACGGGTTTAGGATCTAGACATGATTAGTTAAACGGGTCGGGTCCGGGTCTAGGGGTTTTGGACACGACACGACACTAGACACGACACGAACCCGACCCATTGCCACCCCTAGTTCGGACCAAGTCCCACCCCTACCCCACAGTTCCCACACGACCGTGGTTGTCCCACTGTATGTTCAAATAGTATCTCCGCTGTTATTGTTGCAGGGGGCCCGTCTTGAACACGTGCACCCGACATGTATCCTATCGGGGGGGCCACAAGACGTAATAAAAAAACAGAGAGTCCCGTCACCGGAGCTGCCTGTTCCTCCATTTAAACGTTTGATTATTAGTGAGAGAGAGAGAGAGAGAGAGAGAGAGAGAGAGAGATGAAAGGGGTCTCCGGTTTCAACGGAAGCGGAGCCGCCTCGGGGTCTTCTCCGGCGGCGGAAGTGGTGGAGAAGGACTACGTGGGGCTTTCGGAGGCGGCGGCCTCCTACGCCACCACCATGACGGGCGTTGGCGGCGTGGCAGTCGCGGATGATGGGAGGGGCCATGAAGGAGAGGAAGAGGAGGAGCTGGAGCTGGGGCTGGGGCTGAGCCTGGGTGCGAAGAAGGTTACCGGCGGCGGCACGCGGGCGTCGCCGTGGAGGGAGTACTGCCGGATACTGACCGCCAAGGATTTCCCGCCCCTGGGGTCAGGTGCTTCGCCCCGGTCCTCCTCCGCCTCCTCCTCTTCCGCTACTCTGGGCGATGGCGGTGGCGCCGCCGCCGCTGGGAGTAAGAGGCCCGCCGATTCTGTTGCCTCCGACGTCGGGGGATCCGGTAGCCCACCCAGGTGTGCCTATAATAAAGTTATTTTCTTCTTTTGTTGTATTGTTGGGTTATTAATTCTTCATAAATGTTTGCTCGAGTTTTTCATTAATTTGCCCAGGTTTTGCATTCCACCCCGGATTTCCTTGATTTCTTTTGGATTAATCCTCTGTCTTTTTCATTCAAACATGCATGATGTCTAAATTTCTGGGTTTCTCTTGATTTTTTTTTTTTTTTTTTTAAGAAATCCACCTTGGGGAGGGGGCCAATTGGCAATTGACCCTTTATTGAGAAAACCCGGTATGGATCCGGGAGAAAACAAAGACCAACTCCCACTCGGAGAAAACAAAGACAAGCTAAAATACTCCTCTGGTCTAGTGGTGTTATTGACCTTCCAAGTCATGAATTTTCAACTTGCATCAGTCGTGGGATGCTTAGACTAATTATTCTCACTATGATCAAAGATCTTGCATGCTTTACATCTTGGAGGTCTCCACTCATAGGTGACCTTTTGAATGGCAATGAGAGTCCCCTTTGGCTTATATCTCATCAGCAATGTCAACTTCCACACAGATTCTAGGATAATTGGTCGTATCCAAAGTTTCTAGCATAATCAGGCAAAGCATCAACAGGGTCTTGGGTTTCTCTTGATGGTTTCTTGTTTCTCTCTGTATTTCATTTATCCATTGCATGACCCTCAGATTTCTGGATTTTCCTTGATGGGTGCTAGTTTTTCTCTCTCTAAATTTCATTCATTCCTGCACGATGTTTAGATTTCTGGGTTTTTCCTAAATATTGGTTTTAATTTTTACCAATAATCATCTTTTTTTTTTATGGTTTCACATCTCTCTCTCTCTCTCTCTCTCTCTCTCTCTCTCTCTCTCTCTCTCTCTCTCTCTCTCTCTCTCTCTCTCTCTCTCTCTCTCTTTGGTCTGCGTTCCATCATGAAATTGTTATCCTTTTTTTTTCTTCTGATGGTGCATATTATCATCGATCCCTAGTGAGGTGGGTTCTATTCTTCTAGTTCATTGCCATCCTGTAATCCATTGATATCTGAAAAAAATGGGAGAAAGCAAAAAATGATAGTCTTTTAACCACTAAGTAGAGAGATGCTGCTCCGAGTCATTACTGTAATTCCTCATTTCTCTTGAATTTGGCATCACACTTCCATTTGTATGATGATTTGACTTGGTTTTTGGGAACAGTCAGGTGGTGGTGGGATGGCCGCCAATCCGGGCTTTCAGGATGAACACGTTAGTCAATCAGTCAAAAGATAGCTTCTCGGACTCGGACACCTGCTCCCACAAGAAGGGTAACAGCAACAATGATGAATGTATCGGCAGCAAGGATCATGGAAGGAAAGGGGGGCACGTCGGGGGTTCACGCTTTGTCAAGGTGAACATGGATGGGGATCCAATTGGGAGGAAGGTTGATCTGAATGCCCATCTCTCCTATCAAACCCTCTCACTGGCCCTTGAGATCATGTTCCACAAACCTGCCACGTCTCTCGGCAACTCTGCAAGTATGATCACCTCTTCTACTTCTCTTTATCCGTCATATGAATCATATTTATCTACCTATGTTTTATATAGCTGTTACAAAGAGAGGGGGGAGAGAGAATAGGATTGGGGAGAAAATCTCCTTGTATTATCTCATTAATCTCAATTCATTACATAAGACTACCTCTCTTTATATAGAGAGAGTACGCACACCATTATGTTACCACAACCGAGGTGGGACTAATAGATACTAACACACTACATCTAATACCCCCCGTCAAACTGATGTAAGGTATAAACCGACATCAGTTTGCTTAATAAAAGAAAGAAGAAAGAAAGAAAAAAAAAAAAAAAAAGAAAAAAAAATTACATCAAATAACCCTTTTTTTTTTTTATGCTGAAAAGTAAAGATAGTGCCAGGGCGACCTGCAAGCAAGTCGTCCTGGAAACCCGATTGACCTGCAAGCAGGACAACCGGGGGAACCCGGCCAACCTGTAAGCAGGTCAACCGGGAGAATTAGCAATGATCACTAAGGATCGGAGCGGAGGAAGCCGACGGTGATGGAAGCCGGCAATAACGGAGGCCGAAGGGAGAGAGAGCGGCTAAGAAAAGAAGTGAATGCGTGAGACCTCATAAGAGGCAAGCACCCGGCCGAAGCAAGTACTTGACACCTCGTAGAAGATCTCAATCATCACAGACAAAGAAGAAGGAGAAGATGAAGAGTCGTAGCTCTGATAGGGTCACATGACCAAGGAAAGGAAGAGGGTCCAAAAGCCGGTGCAAGAATGACCGGAACGAGAGTGGATCCAAAAGCCGGCACAAGATAAGTGTGACCGGAACAAGAAAGGATCCGAAAGCCGACACAAAACAAGTGTGATCGGAACTAGAGAGGATCAAAAAGCCGGCACAAGACAAGTGTGACCGGAACGAGAAAGGATCCAAAAGCCGGCACAAAACAAGTGTGACCGGAACTAAAGAGGATCTAAAAGCCGGCACAAGACAAGTGTGACCGGAACGAGAAAGGATCCAAAAGCCGGCACAAAACAAGTGTGACCGGAACTAAAGAGGATCAAAGGAAACCGGCACAAGACAAGTGTGACCGGAACGAGAAAAGATCCAAAAACCGGCACAAAACAAGTGTGACCGGAACAAGAAAGGATCAAATGGTGCAAGGCGGATCGGTAGGGCGCAGAGCGCAAAAATACCAAGGCGCAAGGGCACAGAGCGAGGCGATGGGACAGGCGAATCGACAAAGCGCAAGGGCATACGGTGCAAGGCGGGCTGACAAGGCTTAAGGTGCAGCGGACGGCGGGCGCGGGATGCTAAGGCAGCCGGATCAAACGGCTTAGGGCTTCGGCAGCCAGCAAGACCGATGGGCGCAGGCTGAAACGGAAGGAGGAGCACAGGATCCGGGCGCCGCAAAGGGCCAAGTGAAAGAGGGTCGGATCGGGTGCAGAGGGCCGAGTCGGGTCGGATGCAGCAAGTCGCAAAGTACAGCCGTCCGATGCAGGATGGATGGCTGGGATTATTTATATAGGGAGAGAAGATCGGAGACGAGGTCGACGCAAGATGTTGAAGATGGCGGCATCGAGAAAGCCGACACGATGCACAAGGACGAGAAGTAGACAATAGGTCCTAAGGCAAGGTTTGCACTACCCGGACACGCATGGATGCACTGGGACACACACGACGAGATGTCTCACGGCCAAGTTGCATAGGAACACACGATAGAGACACACATGTGGGTACACATGCATGGACATGCAGGGACATACTCATATGGAGTATAGGATTGGGACTCATGTGTAGGGACACACCTAGACCATAGGGATACCATCGGGACAACCAAATCCGATCGGATCTGAAAGGGACACACAGGGAGAGAGAGACATATTTAATAAAGAGAGGAGATCGGATCTGAAAGGGAGAGAGAATGGAAAGAGAGAGAGAATGGAGGAGAGAAAGGAGGGGGATCGGATCGGAGAGAGAGAGAAGTCCGGGAGAGAGCGAGAGTGTCGGAGACGGGAGAGAGAGATCCGGGCGCCAGCAGCGGCAAGGGCTCCGGAACGCCCCCGTGCAGCAAAACTCCGGCCGCCGGAACGCCATGCAGGCGCTCTTGCAGGCCCCCATGTCGCCGTCGGGCCCCACCACCCGCAGCTCGAGCAGGGCACGCCGCGTTCAAGTCCCGCGGGCAGCTCGCCGGGTTCGGCTCCGGTGCTGGGTGACGCTGCTCGGCCGGGCCGGAGCGGAGCGCAGCGAGGCCACTCCGGTGCTGGGTGACGCTGCTCGGCCGGGCCGGAGCGGAGCGCAGCGCAGGGGACGATGCCGGAGACGGTGCAGAGCAGGGGACGGGCGCAGCGCCGGGGCACGGGCGCAGCGCCGGGGTTCGGCTCCGGTGCTGGGTGACGCTGCTCGGCCGGGCCGGCGTCCATCGGTCTTCAGGCGGGCCAGCGCGGGGGCACGCTACCTTGAACAGCCGCGAGATCAGGGTGTCGCTCACTCCGACGAGATCCCTCCGCCTCAGCGTCTTCCGGCTGGTGTGGCGGACGGCGTTCGTGGTGGCGACCACCGTCATCTCGATGACGATCCGCTTCTTCAACGACGTGGTGGGATTCCTCGGCTCGATCGGGTTCTGGCCGCTAACGGTGTACTTCCGGTGGAGATGTACGTGGTGCAGAAGAAGGTGCCGAGGTGGACCACGCGGTGGGTGTGCCTGCAGATGCTGAGCTTGGCGTGCCTCGTCATCACGGTGGCCGCGACCGCTGGGTGCATTGCCGGAGTCGTCGACGACCTCAAGATGTACCGGCCGTTCAAGAGCAGCTAATGATCTGCGCCGCTCGCAAGATCAGAGAAAAATAAATTTATTGTTCCCAGCCTCCTCGATGTCGTCGATGACGACCGAGGAGGCCGAGGTCGGAGAGGAGAGCGTGAAACCCTAGGCCAAGAGGGTTGGCTCTGATACCATGTTACGAAGAGAGGGGGGAGAGAGAATAGGATTGGGGAGAAAATCTCCTTGTACTATCTCATTAATCTCAATTCATTACATAAGACTACCTCTCTTTATATAGAGAGAGTACGCACACCATTATGTTACCACAACCGAGGTGGGACTAATAGATACTAACACACTACATCTAATAATAGCATGTGATGTTAGATGGATGTTTGATATCATTGAATTTTTTAATATTGGGATGAGTTGGTATTTGTTCTGATCGATTTGGATATTGGCAGATGGCACAAAGGCCTCCAAGTTGTTGGATGGCTCATCTGACTTTGCGTTAACATATGAAGACAAAGACGGGGACTGGATGCTCGTCGGAGATGTTCCATGGGGGTAAGCATTTTTCCCGTTCCAGTCTAATGCTTGTAAGAGTGATAACTAATGAGCTGAGTAACAACCACAGAATTTCGAATTCGGATACATATCGGAATCCTGAAAAACCAAGATATTTCAGCGATATTTCACAAAGTATTGCAGGTATTTTGGGAATGAAGGGAGAAATTTCAGTATATTTCTGTATATGTGTTTTTGTTTAGGTATCCCGGAAAAACAAGATATTTCGCAGAATTTCACGAAATATCTTGATTTTTCATTCCTTGGTAACCACAAAGGAAATAGATGATTTGGTGTTGGTAACCTCGTTGCCGTGTGTTGGAAACCTTGTTGCTGTCCAAATCTATATATTGAGACGGATTGAACATGGAGCAAAACTCTAATTAAGAAAGCTCCACCAAAAGATTGACAAGAATTTTAATCGGATGTCGACATGATGTCAACCCTGTGATTTGGTGCCAGAAACTTGAAACGAAGGCAACTTGGCAAGAAAAAGGGGCTTGCCAAGAAACTAGAAGGTCGGTTGGTGGGTAGGGAGACCTACCTTCTTGGTTACACATTGAAACGAAAAGCATAGAAGCAAAGATTTGATATAGGGAAGTGCATTCATCTCTACGACCCAAATTATTTAAGGAAACCTAATCGTGTTTAATCATCGGTTGAATTCTAGCTCCAATCTGGAGTCCGGGATGCCTGAAATACAAAGTCTAAGATACGAAATACTTACATGATTTCCATGCTTATATTATAGTTCTGCTCTCTAATTTGATTGTGTTTGCGATAGGATGTTCGTGTACACCGTCAAGAGACTTAGAATTATGAGGAACTGTGATGCCAATGGGCTTGGTAAGTCGAATCTCTCACCTTTTTGTACATGTGGAAAAGCTTAGGCAGTTATGTTCTATAATCATATTGATCTAAATCTATGCCCAACTCGCAAGTGTCGAAGGAAACCGAATTTCTCGCTGCATGGTTTTGACGACCGTTCAGATGCTCGAAACTCGGCCGAGTCGCGTAAACTCGGTCCGACTCGACCGAGTTTTATCCAAACTCGGTTTGACTCTGCCAAAAAACTCAACTCAAAATCTGGCCTAGTCGAGTCGACTCGGTCCAACTTGGTTGAGTTTTTTCGAGTTTTAAAACACTGGTTTCGACCTTTAGGTGCGGAACTGGATTGCAGTCGTTTGATATTTTGCGCACGTTATTTGCTCATGACCATCTTTAACTCAATCTATCGGGGCTATTCACTGCAGAACCACGGTTTCAAGCACCCTTCGACAAATCTGCTGCGCTAATCAAAAGCAAGCCTGCCTAACATCAAACAGGAAGGATCTCCCTTTTTGGGAGGTAGAAAATAGTGGTGTCCGGAGCAAAGGTTTTTTTTGCCAAGTCTAGATCGATCGCGTTGCTACAGCCGTTTGATTTTTTTGTTATTTGTTTAGGAAGTGAGGGGCCCACTCTTTGCTTACAAACCTTCATGTTGAGCATATATGTGTTGGTGGTACACATGTATGGCAAGTGTGCTGCACATACTGTAAATATGGGTTTTGTTCCTTTTTTTTTTTTTAAGAGGGGGGGGGGGGGGGGGGGGGGGGGGGGGGGTGTGGGTAAAGTTTTTGTCCTGGTTTGTCTTGTATGCATCAAACATTGGGGAACAATGTATGTGTTCTTTACATGTGGGATTGATCAGTTTGATTAGACTGATTAATTAAGTTTAGGGTCTGATTTCTGATTGTTTAGATACAGCGTCTCGATCGATTGGCTCATGAAATGCATTGTTTGGATCAGAGCCTCATTGTGAGGCTATGGATAACCGGCCAGTTATGTAAAGATTTGAGGGGATTAGCCTTGCTTTGCCTGTACCTTTTCATGATAATTGCCTTCGCTGTCGATCCCCAAGTTAAATGGTTTATTTTTGCGGACTTTGTGATCCATCATTTTAAAGAATTTTCTTTTACGTGTTAAGGACAGGCAAAACTTTTCTATTAAGAGTGGTTCACAGTTCAAAGTTTAATTGTAAAAGGTTTAGCAACCAGTAAAATGATTCATATGTCATTCCATTAACTATCTAGTTAAATCGGTTTCGTAACACGGTAAAAAAGTTTCAGAATTCAGAAACTTTTTTATCGTGTTGTGAAACTCTAACCCTACTTATATATCCTAAATAGTGAATCCTAAACCTAGCCCTAATTCAATATCCTAAAAAGTGAAACCCTAAATCTAAACCTAATCCTAACCCTACATCTAAACCCCTAATAGTGAACCTTAAGCCTAATAATATATCTTAAATAGTGAACACTAATCCTATTTTATACCCCTAATAGTGAATCCTAAATCTATCTCAAATCATTGTAGTTGTTACAGTGATTTTATTATAGCAATAGTATCGCTATAGTAAGTCCGACGATTATTAGTTGGGAGAGTATCTCATGGATAGTTTTAATATATTTTAAAATTAAATCATAAAAAACGATTGAAAGGATACCTCTTATGCAAGTAATTAGGTGCACATGATTGGCTCTTAATCTAACCCATTGTACAAATAGTATTTGATGGACTTAATGTAAACCAATACTATTTCAATGGACCTACACCTGATTATCCCTTTATTTTTCTTTCACACAAAAAAAATCCTAATTTGATGATCAACAAAAATTAAATCAATGGTGGGTCATGGTAATTAGGATAGTTATGTGCTTCACTATCATAACCAAATTCTTTCTGCAACCCAATCCGAGCCTAAGCTGATTTAGCTTGGGTCCACTTATAGGAAGATCGTGTTAGGTTTGGGTTGAAAATTTTTAGTCCTAAGTTTGCTGATGTGGCAATCGTTTTTGCCGACGCCAGACCATGTGGCTGTTAGATTGTCACTTTTGAAAAAAAAAAAAAATCAGATAATATTATTAAAATAATAATTATATTATATATGATAATTGAATTGAAAGAGAGAGAGTGAGAGATAGGTAAAGGAGAAGGCGACGGTGGGCATCGTAGGGGCAGAGGTGTCACCATGAAAGCGAGGCGATAGACCTTGGCATCGCCCGGGTTGCATGCTAGGAAATTTAAGTGGAGCAATCAGGCATAAATTGATATTGACTCCTCAAAATTTGGTAACATCTGGCGTCAAAGACAAGCTCTACTAGGGTTTGGGTGGTGGTTTGGGTGGTGGTGGTGGTGGTGGTGATCCTTGAGGCACTTCCCAAACAAATGGTCGAAGTGGCGCACGTTGTCACATTCATCACCACTCAGTGGTGCCCCCGACAAAAAACAGGTCTGCCCAAGGGCACTACCGAGGGAAGAAGAGTGTCTCACTCCCTTCGGCTAACTCTAAGAGGCTCATCGTCAACGGAACGGTTAATGATAGAGGGCCTAGGGAGAGTGGTACATGCGGAGGCCTTGTCCATCAGAGCATGGCCCTAGAGCAAAGGATAGTACCTAGAGCTGGCAATTTCGGACCCGACACAACGGACCCGACACGAAGTTAGCGGGTCTGGGTTAGAGCTAAACGGGTTCGGGTCGTAAACGATAGATCCATTTAATAAACGGGTCATGTCCTGATTTAGGGTATGGATACGGTAGACCCGGGAAGACCTGTTTAAAATTCAACAGGTCATGTCGGGTCGGGTCTACCCGCAATCCGATATTGTAATATATAGTATCAGTGGGTCTATCGAGTTAGGTCAGGTCGGGTCGGATTGGGTCGGATCAGGTCAATTGAATAAACCTGTGTGGTTAACGGGTCTTATCGAGTCTACCCGTTTATAAACGGGTCAGGTATGGGTTTAGGATCTAGACACAATTAGTTAAACGGGTCGGGTCCAGGCCTAGGGGTTTTGGACACGACCCGAAACTAGACACAACACGAACCCGACCCATTGCCACCCCTAATAGTACCTTCTCAGGGAAAAGTGCTACAGAGTACTGTAGTAATCTTTTTAAAATGAGATTTTTTAAATATCTAGATTTTTACTACAGTTAAATCATTATGGCAATTGTTACTCTTTATTATCTAATTCAATCTTTACTATAGTGAAATCACTGTAGTATCTTTTTTGAAAGAGAAATCTCTTTTGAAAAACATTGCTGCAGTAAAATCACCGTAGCAAATTGTTACTTTTTATTACTGAATTGTTACTCTTCATGTGATTACCTTGTACATCTAGCTATATGTAGGAGTAAAATGAATATTTTCCAAACAGAAGCACCTACCACTAAAGCATCGCAGGTGGGGGAGTCTAGGGGCCTATGGGAAGGCCTCTTCAAGGCGTCTACCTTGTTCTCAGGGGCAGCGATATGGATTGAAGGCGACTCACAAATTGTTATCTCCCAATTATCGATGGATCCATGCCCGTCGCTGCTCTTAGAAGACTGCAAGCATCTCCTCCAGGCTTTTTCATTTGTACGGATATCGCACATATATCGGGAAGGAAATTCAGTGGCCTATTGGCTACCGGGGTTTGCTCGGGTCTCCAGGTCTACTCACCTTTGGGATTCTGATTTTCCACCAGATGTGGTGCAGTGGGCTCAATGCGACAATCGTCCTTCTTGTTATATCCGTTGGTTAATGAACGTTAATGCAATCATTTTGACATTTTAGTGCAATCCATTTACCAAAAAAAAAAAACGATCTGTTTTAAGGACCTACCACCAATTTGACCCTTTGTTTGTGTGATGAAATTCTTACACAAGATTTCACTCCTTGAGTTTCTCGGACTCTGGAAGCCTGTGATCCTTCCAATCCGAAATCCCTACAGCAAATTCATACCCAAATTGAACAAAAAAAAAATCCGATTTTGCGGCTAACCAGAAAACAGACAACCACCCTCTGCACCACAATTCTTTCCTCTCACATTTAAAGAAAAACAAACACAAACAAGCAATTAAGTGATTCAAGGCTTTAAGTCACTATTTACTCAAAATTGTTCCCTGATTGGGTTGAACAAAATTCAGCACATCTCGATTGCAACCACTTCGATCACAAGCAGATTCGGAGAAGAGCCGTTTCATGTTCGGCACTTTTTTTTTTTTTTTTGTGATGAAATCCCTGCACGATTTCACTTCTTCGGTGTCTCGGCTTCCGGAATGTGGCAATTCGCAATGGTGGCAGAAGGTGGGGCACTGTCCATGAGACTCACTCGGATCGTCTGGTGCTTTTCGTCATTTGAAGGAACATGGAGGAGAGCCTCCATGACCAGTATGTCCCAGTCATTGTGCCGTAAAAATGAAAACCAAGTGTTTTCTGCAATGCAGGAAAAGAAAAATGTTAATTATTTCACAAACAATGGAAAGAATTGCAAGTATTTTACACTCTAACGTGCCAAAATCCCTGCACATTTCGACAATCCTATCAAAATTCGGTAACCTTTCAGCTAACAATCTTGGGTATCAAGGTTTCTACTCAAGGAATTAGAGCAATGGATTAAGCATGGAAATAGAAACAAGATCAAATTCACATAGAACAACTATAAATCAGAATATACATAATGACCACACTAGCTATTCCCTGTATGTGTGTGTGTATGAGAGAGAGAGAGAGAGAGAGAGAGAGAGAGAGAGAGAGAGAGAGAGAGAGAGAGAGAGAGAGACTTTTCCTGCCTGCATAGGAACCATCAAAGCCATCTAAAGAAATCTCTGTTCCCTAGATATGTATAGCCACAACTATATCATGCAAAAAATTATCAAGTTTCGTTGCATGATGTGAAGTCCACTCCACTCGTTACCCAGCCAGTAGGGGATAGGAGAGTTGGCAAAGCAACCAATGCTTGGTTGAGGAGGTTGTGGGTTTGACTCCACCTCCCCTCAATTTACCCAGTAGTAAAGTGGGAATTGACGAGTGGGTCGGGCTTCACTCCTAGTGGGATTAGCCCGAGTCCGAAGAGTGCCTTTGCCTGAAAGGTTTTGGGACACCGTCGATCTCAAAAAAAAAAAATACACTTGACTAAAATTATCAAAGATTGATGAACACAGATTCTTTATCTTGATAGATGCATGTACTTTTGGTTCGCATCTCTCCAGAATACGATCCGGAGATAGTGACAAGGGGAAGTGTAACAGTCAAATAGGGATAATATTCATGAATCCAACTATGACAACACCCGGAGTGCTACAAAAGTCCGACCGTATGGAGGGAGGAGAGCACAACGAGTATATGAAGACAACAATCTCCGTTCCCATTATCGATGCGGGACTAACCGCCCAATACCCACCCGCACCTAGAGTGCGTTTCAACGGGTACCTAACAGCACGCGTATAGAGGCGTCAGTGGGTACGACCAGGCCACTAGAGAGACGCTTATGAAGTGGATCCTATACAAATTTGTGGACATCATATAAAAAACTGGAGGGCAGTTGTTTCAATAAAGTTTGTACTCACACCATTTGCATTCCAAAAAACAACTTATAAAGCATCAGCAAAGACTGAGTATGCACTTTGAGACTAAAAAAAAAATCACACCAAATGTAGGTAATTGATTTACATGCTTCAAACTGAAATTAACCACACAGGTAACTGCAGAGTAAACAAAATGAATCAGAATTCACACACACACACAACCCGCAGCTCATTTTCTCCTACCGCAGCTCACAGCTCAACATAACACCCTCTCTCTCTCTCTCTCTCTCTCTCTCTCTCTCTCTCTCTCTCTCTCTCTCTCTCTCTCCCCCTCTCTCTCTCTCTCTCTCTCTCTCTCTCTCTCTCTCTCTCTCTCTCTATATATATATATATATATATATATATATATATATAGTTCACCGAATAGATAGAAGTCTGAGAATCAAATAAGGAAGTTATGGAAGGAGAAATTTATGGAGCTAAAACAAGTGGCGTATAAAGTATAGACAAACCTCCATGACGAATAGCCTTCAATTGAAAAATGCCAGATCCTTGTGGCCCAGACACAGGAAATGTGCAAGATACAGACTGCCTTCTGTAGCTAACTGCAAGAGACGCATCATACCAAGGACCTCGCACAATTGGCTCCCCTAGAGCCTCAATAATTTTATGATTCCGACCAGCAAATTCTATTGCTTTACTGAAAAGTGAAAACATGTTGAAACAGAAGATGATAATCAAAATAGTTGTTTTTATGACATCCGAATTTTTCTTATATGTTAACAGGAAAAAAAAATATGTGGAAAAAGGAACACTTATGTCATATAACAAGTGCATAGACAAACAAGATTGTAAAAAAAAATGTGGTAAAAGTTCAAAAAAACAAACATCAGTATTTACTTTGTAGTAGACATGACACAGCCACACCAATATTAACTTACACATAATATATGTAGCACATGCATTAAAAAATCAATCACTTAATAAGTGCAATAAGCCAACCGACATCACCATGGCGTTCGCACACTTCTACACACAAGCATACATTATACACATATGATGTACTAAAAACTCATGGTGAAGTCATATTGACCTTTAAACACTAAAAGATAGTCATTCTTTCAGAAGAAAAAAAAATTTGCACATTTTATGTAGTTGAAAGTTAGCTATGTATACAACGTGACAGGAGTATTTTCATATTGTGTGGCAAAAAATGTTATTTTAGCCATACTTTTTTGTACATACTCAATCACAGTTGTCCAGACACACCCAGCCTCAACTGGTGAATCGCCTTTAGCCCTGACCGGCGTGCAAATGGAAGCTTTGATCGGGTGCCACGTTGGTGTACCAAAAGGTATTGAAAAAAGTATGGGCGAATAGTATTTCTCACTGTATGACCAGCTCGTTGTAAAAGGAGAGTAATCGATGTATAAAACATGAAGTAACCAAATAAACTAAATTGTAGTATTGTACCATATGCTGAGTAATGTAATATATTATCTTTAGACTAATCCATATGTTCACAAAAATGCCATATTAGTTAGCCCAAGTGGGAAAATGATTGCTCGATCTCATTAACTTTAACCAACTTCATTCCATATGCTCAAATGGATATATCAACTTATTGGCTTATCTAAAACTGAGTGATTGATTTCACTACTTTACCCAATTTCACTTGTCTTAAGGATGCAAAGAATTTTTGAAAAAAAATGTTACTATCCGATTCATACAAGCATGCATTGATCAAAATTATCCAATTCCTTAATTATCAGGGAACTTGTTGTTTTGAATCCTAATAGCAATGTAGCAAGACCAAGTTAATAAATTGGCATACTTGAATCAAAAATCACTAGGAGGACAATAAACCATGTCAATTTGACTTGGTTGAGCCATCTAACACTTGGCCCAATTTTAATTATAGAAGAGACTATTACGTATGGTTGCCAGTTTTACTTATTAAACCACCAAATATATTACCAACCTTAGCTAGATAATGAAGAGCCAGACAATGCCAGCAAATTTCAATTAGTTGATCCATCAAATGAATGATTGTTTTCAATTATATACAAAAGGTTAGCCAATTTAGCTTGGTTGAGCAATCAAGTGTACAACCACTCTGAATTGTATAATGAATGACCAAATGAGTTTAGACAATTACACTTCATGATGGACGGGCAAAATGAATATTAAAACCCAATCCTCAAGGGGGAGAATGGGGTATTACTCAAGTAAGGGATCAGCTACCAAACGGCAAATATACAACATGCCTACAGAAGCATCCATGCAATTTGTATTTAAACAGAAGCATGTTGCAGAATAAAATGGAGCATTACATTAAGGTTGAAACCGTTGAATAGTTATTTTACTTTTTAAAAGGACACACACACACAGATATATATATATATATATATATATATATATATATATATATATATATATATATATATATATATATATATATATATATATATATATATATATATACTTTTTTCATGAAGAATCAAAAACTTTGAAATATTGATCACCACATACACATTAATCAAAAAAGTATATATACAGAAATCCCCATAGATTGGCAACACCCAAACCATTACACTTACCAACAGGTGAGTCCCATATGGGGGTTGAATTCGGAGACATGGTTTGGGAGGGTGTACTGAGCATTCTTAACTTTTGTCTTGTACTATTAGCCATTAGTCACTAACTATTCTAATTAATTTAAAATAACTTACTACTGTAAATACACTGCCATCAATATATCCAGAAGCCATTTTAAATAGATCTCACGAGTAGCCGCAATACCAAGACAAGATTACTAGCCTTTTGCTTCCATTTTCCCCTAGGTGAATGTGAGTGGATTCTTTCTGGGATGTGAGTACTGCCCGCAGGAATTCCTTATCACGCAACGACACGTTAGTGATTGACAACAAACATCATGGCAAACATAGCAAGTTTATTCGCTGCATATCTACTACACACAATATTAAGAACATGGTGCTGGATGACATAGTGCTTGAAGAGTCCGATAATTTGATCCCAAGCGTGATTCACGATTGTGGTCGCGGAAAAAGATACGGGTCGTCTTTATTGCGGATCACACGAGATTACAAATTTTCTTTGATCAGGAGATTGTGGGAGAGATCCTCTGGAGGGTCCCTTTGATCCGCGTCTCCACGTGGTATTCGTGCGAGAGCTCTGAAGGGGTTGCCCAGGACAGAGGTCTTTACATGGTGAGGGTTTTTGAGAGGCTAAGGAGTTTCTGCCGTTGATTTTGTCCCGTCCGTGCTTCGCGCTTTCTCGGCTAGGGAGGCCTTGGGCTTCGTTCCTCGGTCTTCGTGTCTTCCTCGATCCTTGCTTGACCTCGACGTCCTTGATCGTCGGTTCGCGGCGTCGATCGTGTTTTTGGCGTCAGCTTTGGCTTTAGCTTTCGGCTTTGGCGTAGCTTTGGCGTGGCTCTGGCGTTTGCTTTGCTTTGGCGCTTGCGCTTGAACGTAGGCAGGTAGAGGCTTGCGATGCTTTAGTTCTTCCGGACTTCGCGTCGTATCGGCTAGAACGTGCGGTGCTTTGCTCGTGACCGTCGTAGTTGCTTGGCTTTGGCACGTGCGTTGCTTTAGCGCGGGCTTTACCGGGGCGTTTGCTTTGGCTTCTTGCGTTGGCTTTGGCTTTGGCTTTGATTCGATCTTCTTCTCGAACGGCGAAGGCTACTTTTGCGAGGCTTCTTAATTCTTCCGGCTTCCTCGACGGTTGTGGCGTCGGCTTGGCTTCTCGGTGGGGGTAGCACCGATCCTTGTGCGACGGTTGTAGCGTCGGCTTTTGTTGATGAAGACGGCGGGTGTAGCACCGATCCCCGTACGACGGTTGTGGCGTCGACTTTTGTTGATGAAGACAACGGGTGTAGTACCGGCTTCAACACGACGGTTGTAGCGTCGGTTTTCGTTGACGAAGGCGGCAGGGGTAGCACCGGCTTCAGGCCTTCTTCTCCCGGCTTTCTTCTTCGTGCAAGGAGTTGATGCCTTTGTTGAAGACGACGGGTGTTGTCGGCTTCGATCTTCTTCTCCGGCCTTTGCTTATGGCGTCTTCGGAGCTGATGAAGATCGTTGGAGCAATCGGGTGATGACGGCTCCGGGTCTTCTTCTCCAAGCTTTCTTCTTCGTGCGAGGAGTCGAAGCTCTGATCTCCGAGTGCAAGGTCTTCACGTTGATGAGGACTTGAAGGGCCAAGGACTCCCGTAGGATATGCTTGCCGTGCCTCGTGAAGCCTTCGGTCTTCAAGCGTTGGAGCTTCTTCGTAGCGCTCTTTCGTCTTCAGCTTTTCGGACCCTTGATGCCTTCCCCCACCCCCTCTATTTATAGGCAAAGGGGGGAGGTTGGGAGAGATATGGCTGAAATCTTTTTGTTTCCTCCAATATCTCCCCCCATAACCATCAAGATATTGTTCCCTTATTTGGGGAAACAAACTTGATCCCCTCCTTTTTAGGTGGGGTGGTTATGGGCTAGATGTGACTCGATCTTCAAGGATCGAGTTGTTATTTTTGTTGCACTTTTGGATCGGATGGCGACACAACGTCATCTTGTCCGTTGGATCGAGGGATCGTCGCGGATCTACGGTTGTGTAGACGTCCACGCCACCTCCCCCCGCGTCAAGGCGGTTTTGATCTTTTTTTTCTTTTCTTTTTCTTCTTCTTTTTTTTCTTTCTCTTTTTCCCTTTCTTTTAGGGCCGGCCCCACCTCTCCATGAGGAGGGGGGCACGGTTTTCAAGAGGGGGGGGCCGATGGGCCCCCTTTTTGGGTTCGGGTAGCGGGTCCAGTGGGGCCCGTTTGCTTTGAGTCGGGCCATTGCACACGAATTGAGTTCGCATGCGGGCCGAGTTTCGCATGCGGGCCGTTGTGTATGGGCCGAGTTCGCATGCGGGCCGTTGTGTGCGGGCCAGGTTTCGCATGCGGGCCGTTGTGTGCGGGCCAGGTTTCGCATGCGGGCCGTTGTGTGCGGGCCGGGTTTCGAATGCGGGCCGTTGTGTGTGGGCCTGGTTTCGCATGCGGGCCGGGTCTAATTCGTGGGCTAATTTCGGTGCCCACAACGATGACGAGATTTTGTTGAAAATAACACAATATCTTCAGGAGGTTGTCATCATTGCGTCCAAGTCTTATCCCACCAAGATGTGGTAGACCATGCAGCACGAAACATAGAATGAGATGGAATTCTATTATAACATTAATCGTCAAGTTTATAATTAAGGTGTTATAGTAGTGGGAGGCCTTTCCTATCAGTCCAGAACCTTTTGATCTGCTGTCAACCTGACCTCAACACTCTAAGATTGGCGCCGAAAAATTGACCAAAGCAACCGGCTGTGTTGGGCCTACCAAGAAACCAAGAAGGCCAATCGGTAGATATGGTGACCTAATTTGTAGTAGTTTAAGTTCATAAAACCAGAGAGCAGCTCTCTAAGGTCCACTTAGACTATGGAAGAATCTAGATGAAGAGGGTAGAAGGCAAGATTTGATATTAGGAATTGCATTCAACTCTGTAGCAAAAAAGGCAAGATTTCATATGGGTAATTGCAATCATTTTTGTGGCAGAAACTATAAGCCAAAAAGATGAAGTGAAACAATATTCCCATAAATATCACCCAAATTGTTTGAGGTTCTTTCTTAAAAGTTTGATAGGCGGCAAGGCTCTGCGGCATTTTTATGGTGATGTCTTATAAAAAAGGAAGTAAAGCTCTAGCAGTTAAAGATGTAATATAAGTAGAAGAAGATAAGGGACATTAACAAATACCCGGATTGTACGGGTGCTTTTTTTAAATGAGAGTACAATAATATATCTTCTTTTACAAAATATTGAATAACAAGATGCCAACATAATAGTAGTCCCTATTCAAATACCTTGACACATTTTTTAGTCAAATTAGATAACGGAAGATTCGATGACTTTAATTACATCTAAATGGATAAATGTAGTTCACGTATCAGAACTCAGAAGTCACCTAGCTCTATCGTAATCAACTCCTTGCCACCACGATAACTAGAACTATCAGAAACTGGCAAATATCACAGAATCCTTCAATGTAAACACCACAATATCACAAGTAATGGAGATTATGGCCAAAAGCATAGGGTCTCTCTCCCTCACGAGTCCTCCCAAAGGAAACACATCAAAGCAAAAAACTTTATTTTTTCATTAATCATTACATCTTACAAAGACAGGTATAAAGACCGTTAAATAAATAAGAAATGATCAGGATCCCACATAAAAAAGATACGGCTTATCTTATTCAAAAAGATTTGAATCTAGTCAAATCATACCAACTAAAGATAACGCCTCTTAATTTAAAAAGATTTGAATCCAATCTAACCTTACCAAAAAAAATATAAAAACATCTTAATTTATAATTCCAAAATTAGAATTTTTTTATTAAAATAATAATTTATTCTGAAATTGCTATTTTATTAAGAAAATACTGATTTTGGAATTTATTATTTCTGAAATTTATTAATTTATTCCTAGATGTGCCTCAAAATCCGCACGGGACTGGTTTTACCTCAAAAAGTGTGCACGCTTGATCTGATCCCCATCAGATGATGCATGTATAGAGATATAGGCATACATTTTTCGTATTATGCTCTATATTGCGCACAATTAAATTGAAAGATACAAAACATGTGGGTGTGAAAGAGATTGCCACTTTCTTTTGCACATCCTTCAGCATCACATTAATAATCGAGTGACCAAACAATTTTTTTTTCAGTTCGGAAGAAATAATTAGTACACTTCAATGCAGTCTTACGTGGGATTATACATCTGCAAAAAGGCCTTCTACAAGAACCCAAGGCAGTGTCCAGTAATTGTAACGGAATCAAATGAAAGCAGTTCAATGTAATGAATTATGTTATTCTTAAATACAGTGAAAGAGTAAAATATATATATATCTGGATTTTAATTTGATTCGATCCTTATAGAATTATTTAGGTATGTTAGATGCGACACATATTCAGCTTCGTGTGTTGGATGTTGGCATGCCTATGTGTCCGTTATCTACAAGATCAGGGTGCGGGTGAGTTGCGACATGAGTGTTTCTCGAAGGACGCAGTGGTTCAAAGGATTCACGTCAAGGAAAGAGCCGGAAGGATGAGAGGAGAATGTAAGGAAGAAAGAGAGAGTGGGGGAGATAAAAAGGTTGGCTACAATCGAACGCAAGATCTACGCGACTTGAATTACTCATCTCCAATTTCATTTTCTTTTGCCCTTGTAAATTCATAACTTCCAAGCAAAAGTGTTTCTTTGCTAAGAACTATATTAAACCCTAGCCATAAGCATCAAGCCTCGTCCCATTCATTTGCTAGGGATGATAAACCATTGTTCAAAATTACTACATGGAAATACAACAAAACCAAGCAATCCAAAATCATAAGAGACTCAACGAATCGCCAATCAATAAAGAAGGATCACAATTATGAAGCACAATCTAGGGAAGAGCACCTGCTGCATCCGTGGAAAATGGCGAGGTCATTGAGAGCGCTGAGCGCAAAGCCTCCGGTGAGGCTGAGCAACAAGATCGGAACTGCCCTGCGGCGGAGCAAGCTCTTCTTGCCACCTCCGGCACTCCCCGCCTGATCCGACGAAGTACATAAGAATCTGCCGCACGAATCGCCATCACCGCATCATACAATCATCAAAACAAGCACAAACAAAGAGGGCGGCCATCGCGGATTGGAATTGGGTTACCTCCGAGATTGGGAATTTTGCAGAGGCCTCGAACGCGAGAAGGAGGGTTTCTTGTTGAGGAGGGAGGAAAGAGATGCCAGCCTTCTCCCCAGCATCTCTCCGTCTCCCTCTTCCTCTCCTTCCCCGGGATCACAGAGGGGCGAAGATGGGCAATGGCTTCTCAAAGGTCGAAGTGGGAAGTGTGAACTGGGATCCCGTCACTTCGGCCAACTAGAGAACCGGACCAAGGGCTTGAACCAGATTGGATCAAGCTAGGGTTCAATGCCGGTCGGGTTCAAGAAAGATTTGGCCATCAATTAATCTCAGGGTCTGTTCTTTTAGTTTCCTAGGAAATAAAATAAAGGAAACAATTTCTGCAGAAATTAATTTCTGCAGAAATTCTTTCCATGCCGCTTAATTTCCTTTGTTCTTTTTGGTAGGGAAATAAAAGGAAGAAATCAAACACAGTGGAAATCTATTAGATTTCCACTGTTCTTTATAGCAGGGAAATGAAGAGAAGAAATCTAACAGTCTATAGGGAAATGAAGAGAAGAAATCTAACAGTCTACAGAAAAATAATGGGACAACAACAATAAATAGAATGAATCCGAGACTGAATCGCACAGTCTTCAGATTTTGCACCAATCTATAAGCAAAGTATGGCATAGATCTAAATCCCCTTTCCAAGGTGATATCAGAAGATTCAGAACACAATAAGAATGTCAATGACCCACCCCATCCCATCCAAAGGAAATAAGAGAGTTGATACTACCATAAACAGCCCGCTCTTTTATAAGCTCATAAAAAATCCTTGTATCATGCTTTTCCGAACTTCACACTCGATAGCCTATAGAATCATATTCAAAATGTTCTTCATTTCCTTCCCAATGAGCATGTGGAATCAATTTCAAAATTTATTCAACCCAAAAGTACAACAGATTCAAGGCAAGTAAGCAGTAACCCAACTGGGATCAGCAAAGAACATTAGTAAGCAAGTAAGCAGTAACCCAACTGGGATCAATCAAGCACCAGCATTCCCAGAACTTCAAGACATGAATTCTTCAAGTAGCCAATAACAGCAAGTCACTAACATTCCCAGAACTTCAAGCCAATAACATAAGTCTGAAGTTTCTTTTCAGATGACAATGTTGCATATATAGTTGTACTTTTAGAACATAAGTCTAAGAAAAACTAGTCGTCACAAATATTTGCAAGGCATCAGAATTTGATGACTCGCCGGAGCTAAGAGTTCCCGGAGGCAGCAGAGCCATGACAAGGGCCGACGTCGAGAGAACAGCAGCGCCCATAGTCTCTAACCGCAGGATCAACCACTCGCTCGCCGCAAAATTATGGAAGAATGGACTGGCATTCCTGTCGATGAGCTCCATGTTTTTAGCGAAGAACCGATCCTCGTCCTCAAAAGCTCGGATTGTTATCGCTCCTGACACGGATTCAGCCAGGTGATTTGCTACAAGAGATTTGGTAGTGCCATTGATCCGCATCAACTCCTTTGCCGAAGCTAGGTAATAGCCCTAAAGGTCCAAAGAACAGTCCCACCATGATCACTTCTTCAAGAATAAAACAATTACAAGTACAACTTCAGAAAAATCAAAGCATCAAATATTGCGGGTTTTAAATTGTTACCTGCAACCGAATAGTCAAATAGATCATTGGTATGGAGACAAATAGAACTTGCCAGGTAACAAAAGCCAATACACCGAGGTTGCTGTATGCATTCAGTGTAGCACTGACACTGAAGATTATACTGAATGGAACATCAAGGTCTCTGCAAAATAGAACATGCAGCTTTCCCACCCATAGAGACATAAAGACAAAAGACTCAATTTTAAGGACATAAAGACAAAATTACACTAGTTTCCTCCAAAGCAATCAGTTTCCTTCCACTTCTTGTTGTACGAAGTGAAGAAGCACTCATCCAAGTATAACCCCACCTCGAGTGCGGTCAGCACATTGATGTTCACATCCCTAAACAGAGAAAATCAAAACCAATCACCAAAGATTTAACCCACATCAGCTGAATCCCCACTTTAAAACTGCAAATTGTTGGTTGAGAAAACATATAGCCTCCAGCAAGGTTCTGAATTATTTTGAAACAACAGTATCTAATAGCAAAAGTCATATATAGCATGCAACATGAGAAAAAAAAATTTATGAAAAAAGGACTACCCTTGGGATAGTAACTTTTAATATATACCTTAATAGATAAGACCATAGCAATTGCCTCCTTCACAGTTTCAGGGCATATATTGCGAAGAACACAAATCTGAAATTACCAAATAAATATGTTTTGTCAATAAGATTTTACTTCAGAGTTCAGACAATTTGATATCCAACATGAACAGAATGAAATTCTATATCTCAAATTCAGCTAGTTGGTTCCTGCTTAGTATTCTGAATCGAGGACCCCCTTCCATTGTCAAAGAGATGAAAAGGAAAATCATATGGCACAGTTGTACTCGAGTATTCAAACATCGGTTGTAAGAAAAGTTCGAGCTCTTTGGCTTCTGATCCAATTGCAAAGTCCACCCATTTATCAAGGTGGTAAGCATGCTTCTTATTCAACTCAAATGCAACGATAAATTGCTTTACCCCAGAACCCTGATGATGGCGCAAAGATTCACAAACAGATGTAATGAAATTTTTCCTTCTTTGCCTCAATGTAGCCTTTTGCTCTGCGGAACTGAGGTGTAAAAGAATGAGTTTGTTACAGAGTGTCATAAAGCAACAAGAGAAAATCAAAACCAATCACCTAAGATTTACAACCACAAAAGCAACAAGAGTGTCATAAAAAAAAAACCTCATACTTTCTTAGAGCTGTATCCATGAGAGACTCTGGTGCACAGTTTCTCATCAACGCAACCACAAGGCCGATCATCTTCCGGATCTGATGGAGCATAAAGATCTTATGTCAGAGGATAGAAAATCATTATCATTGAAATCCTATACGCACAACTTTAACGACGAGGCTCCACTAAAACACTGACAAAAAGATTCATATTCAACAAATATCAAAGAGATTTGCTTACATTCAAAATAAAAAGTGAGCACTCTCCCATCTCTTCATTTGCCAATGCCTGTAGAACATGCAGCTTTCCCACCCATAGAGCAATGGTTGATGTCAAGCTGGTTTTAAGTGCATGTTGACTCACATCTCACTGACCCACATCAGCTAAATCCCCAATTTAAAACTGCAAGCTGTTGGTGGAGAAGCCATACATGAATCCCTCTCTCTCTCTCTCTCTCTCTCTCTCTCTCTCTCTCTCTCTCTCTCTCTCTCTCTCTCATGAAAGCTTGGATTGCAATTGAAACCAACAAACAGAACATTCAGAAAACATATATACACTGATGACCCCTTTAGCAACAAGCCATTGTACAACAATGGAGATTCTGTATACTTAGCTCAAACTTAAAGAGATAATGAAGATGACTTTGAGGCATAGCAATATTTGGAATAATGGGCGGCAGAACCACACAATTGATGAAATTGTTGGACTGTCCTTGCATGAATGGCATAGGGATACTTTTTACAGCTGCAGTTGACTACAAAATTAGCTGGGTTGAAGGTGAACAATGTTCCAACATGTTCACAACTACAAGAAAGCTTTATCTCCCAAACAATCAGCATAATTACACAATTCTTGATTCATAGCAAAGAAAAGGCATATCATTTATCACCCACCAACTGGATCAATTTATAAAATAAAATAATGTCTACATTCTAGTGTAAGAAAGAAAGCTGACAATTTATTTCTAAACGCAAAATAGAAACATAAACCAAATACTTCGACCTAACACAAAACAGTCAAATGTTTCTGACCGATTTATGTTACTTATTACAAATTAAGAATTTTACGATCTAGCCATTGCCTCCGCTTGTGAATAGGTAAAGTATAAAAAAATGTGGCCTTCGCTTTATCACTACTGAGAAACTCCACACACTCTATTGCTTCATCTTCAGTTAGGCCTTCCACTTTCAAGATCTCCTCCCAGATGCGATTGATGTCAGGGACTGGGCATAAGTTGTCAATAGCCTGAGTCATTAGTTGAATCCTCTGGTCTAACATAATATTTTCATTATTTTCATTTTTACTCTTTCTCTTCCGCTTAGTAGAAGCTGAAGCAGTAGCAAACGATGATCCAGGTGCACGTGCCGGTGCCGGTGTAGGTGCAGGTGCAGGTGCAGGCGAAGGCGAAGGCGAAGGCGAAGGCGAAGCTGCAGAGGAAGGAAATGGCTCAAGATCATCATCAGCAATGTTATGAATACCATAACCAAACTGAGTATCCTCATCTACTGGGTTGCGTTGTGGGCTTTGATGCTCTTCATCAATCAAAATGGCATCATGTCCTGTTATGGCACGAGAACCGGTTGCCTGATCATTCCCAACAATTTGTGAGATTTTATCAAAATCGATTATTGCCTTATGCCTAAATTGTGCGGCAGTGGGGTGACTCTACAATAAAAAATAAAAAATTAGTCCCATGAAAAAGTAAAACATTTAGAATTTTAAATTTTAAAATATTTACCTTCAAATATTCAGTCCATGTGATGTCATCAGCCTCTATCATCTTTTTGGCATCATTCCACCCGAACCCGCTTTGATTGGTTAAAGTAATTATAGCATTGTACCAAGCTCTCCACGTTTTTGTCCTGTTCTTTAAATTTTCCTTTGTCATTTGAATACCTGTTTTTTCTCCCATGACTTTCACAACAGCTTGATATGCGTGTGGCTTCCAACCATTGTCAGCCTTCCCCCCCTTTTCATACTCCACAATAAATGCATCCATACATATACGGTCCATCTCAGGGGTCCAGACAATATAATTTTTCTTTTCTTTAGGCAGACTCATCCTAAAATGATTACTTTATTAGAATAAAAGCACAAATATCATATACATATGAAGAAAAATGCAATTATTGAATATTTAAAGATTAAACAAGAGCACAATATTGACATTCATAAAAGCAAAATATCGATAGAATTATGAGCAGTAATATAGTCCATGACTCAATTATTGAATTACAATCAATGCCCATGACCATAGTCTAACCACATATCGGCAGCAATATGGTCCCTCTTATTGTCCCATGCAGTATTTTTTTCAAGCACTGTAATATCCTCCAACGTGCCCCCACCCCCAGGAGGAGAGTCATCATCTATAATAATGTCGGCCTCCTCTTCCAATAAATCAGTGGGATCTACAGTTAAGATAAAGTTATGCAGTGCACAACAAGCTAGTACAATCCTCCCTTGTACATCAATATCGAAAAAAGGTTCTGTCCTCAGTATAGCCCATCTTTTCTTCAACATACCAAAGGCACGTTCAACAATATTACGCATTGACGAGTGCCTGTAGTTATACAACTCCTGTGCTGTTGCGGGATTGTAGCCACGACGACGCTCTGATCTATGATACCGTATTTGTCGGTATGGTGCTAAAAATCCAGGATAATGACCATAACCAGCATCAACTAGATAATATTTTCCTGTATATTTAGATTAAAACAATATTAATAGAAAGAATTAATGTTATTTTCTAATAGTTTCTTAGTAGGCACCTATAAGCATATATTAAAACCATATGCAGTATATATATCAGTTATTACCTGAAGGTATAACCAACTTAGTGGGCACATCTCTTACTGCAGATGATAGTACCTTAGCATCGCTGGCTGAACCCTCCCAACCGGCCAAGACATATGTAAATTTCATATCGAAACCTACAGCCCCCATTACGTTTTGGCAAATCCTATGTTTCCTTGTTCTATATCGAGGTTGATCCTCAAGTTTGACCTTTGCGGGAATATATGTACCATCAATTGCACCAATTGCATCCTACATTAATTTATGCATACAATATAATTAGCAATCAAAATTTTAGATTTAGTAGTATATATAAATTTGGGTAGAAAAGAAAAGTTACCCGAAAGAAATGGTGCCAGGGCCTGGGGGTAATCCCACTGGTCGCTGGCGTATTAGGGCCGGGTTGCTTGACGACGTCCATATAAAGTTTCATCACAACGTTCAGAACATTCAGAAAATGACGATGAACTGTAGACAATGAACGGCTAAAGTGGAATGCTACCGATCTCAACCTGTCGTCATGTCCGAGTATATTTAAGAACATAGCAACTTGTTCATCCACTTCCATATTTTTTGTAGACCGTAATCCCTTTGACTTCAAAGCTTTGACTAATAACTCAAATGTAGGCTGATTGACCCGTAAAAGATTATGTGTATCTTTATTTTTCTCACGCAACAAAAGATTGAGATATTTTTGTCTTCGTTCGTATCTATCTTGCTGTGGTTCTCTTGGTATGTATTGCTGTCGTTTGCGACGTAATACCATTTTAAGCACTACTAACCATATGGTACAAGCACCGACAATGGCTTGTACTGCAGCCTGTTGTTCCATCTCCATCTACGTTATTAAATTTATATAACAATGGTTAGCATACAATAATTAATAGAATGCGTTTAATATAAGTATCTACGTTGAATTAAAGGTACAAACAAAGACTCAATTTATATATTTAAGAAGTTATCAAGTATAACGTTTACAATTCAAGATCTCTATAACTTCATCTCAGCTTCTTCAGCTACCTTTTGTATTTTGGAAAGGTGTCGGGATATCACATTATTAGAGGCTCTTATCCCTTGACCCGAAATTCTTAATAAGTGAGCTTTCACCCTAAAATAAGACCCCTTAAAGACATTCTGATAGCAGTTGCATTGGAATTTCACATTCCCACCGCCGACACTTTTGAAGTTACAACTTGTGATTCATAATTGAAACATAAATCATCATTAATTCAAATCCATCTCACTAGTTCATGCTTTCCCTAAGAATATGTCTCTATAATAAGCACAAAATATGGCAACATAGCAGTTGTGGTTTTCTAATATTAATGCTAAGCAAGGTACTAAATCTCCAAAACATCATGACATATCAAAATATCTCAGTTGTCCCCTCCACCAAAATGCTTTGCCATGTCCCCACCCAGACACAACACCCAACTCAGACACTTGACACCCTCGTCAGCATATTCTTATGTGAACATTTTGGAGGTTTGCCGTGTCGGATTCTTTAGGACACTTGACACCCGTGTGACGTGTCCAAGTAACATTGGGAGTAAGATATCAAGTCCAGCTCAAGAAAAAAGCATATGGTAGTCGCTCAAAAAACTTCACCACATTTAACCAAATTAGAAACCAACACGTGTTCTATAAAGATGTTAAGGCAGGATATCATAAAAAGAATACAATCTTTTCAAATGGATTTAAGATCAAAATTCTATTCTGCACACAGATTTCAGTACAGCCAAAGGAAACCATAACAAAACCGATTAAAATCAGTTAAAAACCTTTCTTGGCTCATTCAGATCTCTTGACATTTTCATTTGTCTGTCAGATAAAGAACTATGGAACCAAGATCAATAGGTAAATCAATTATCATAATTCGAAACTGTAGTAAGCAGCTATATAACAAGAAGACAGATTTAAATCAACATCAAGAAACCCTAGCCCCTAGAATCCAAAAATCCAAGATCATGCTGTTTGGACGCATGACATCAGCATCAAAACAGAGGGAATCTGCAAAGAACTACAGATCGTGATACTCAATCATCCTTACATCACTCTTATCTCAAAGAACGACTAGAGAAGCATCAAACTCATACAAACAACTAGATCTCGTCCGAGCATATAGCAAACAGTGATATAATCTACGATTTAAATAGAGGTTAATCCATGCGGAGGATCAATCAGAAATAAAACTGATGGAATCAACTAAACAATATTCAGTAGATCGTTCATCGGATTCGATGCCTCTTAACATGTTTCCATAAAGGTCTAGTTATCAAGAAAATAAAAATTACTATGAAACACATCACAAAAGATACTCCGCACTAATTAGAAATCGATAGGACGACTGATGCAGTTAGCAACATCAACACCAACAGCAAGAATTTCAGCAACATCGCATGTTATAGCTATTTAAAAAAAAACTATGATGCATCCAATACCTCAATAAAAAGAAATTGATATACCAAATCTGATCCTTTATGAAAAAACTGATAGAGTTCATAAGAAACTGATAGCTCATAAGAAACTGATAGCATAAAAAAAAAAAAACTGATAGCATAAGAAACTGATAGCTCATGAGTTCATAAAAAACTGATAGCTCATAAGAAACTGATAGCATAAAAATAAAAAAAAACTGATAGATTGTTTTCTACTCCACCATAGAGTTGCAAAAGCCAGACAAGAATGAATTAAAACCATCAAAAAGCCCACAAAAAAACACATATCCAGTTGAAAAACAGAGTATCAATGGAGTTCATATCAAAACTCGATAGAGTTCATATCAAAACTCGAAAAACAGAGTATCAATGGAAAGCTAATGCATAGAGGTAGAGATCACCTTGGAAATCTCACGAGGTTCGGCCCAAATTTGATCGGAATGATGGCCGGAGGTTCTGCAGATGCTGTGGGAGTAATCTCGTGAAGATCGCCCTTGCTAGCTGCTGTCTTCGTGGTGGAGAGAAACCCTATTTCAGCCCAAATCAGCGCCGACTTTGTTTCCACGATCGGCAAGGAATCTGTTTCCCCGGGAAAATCTGTTTCCCCGATCTCCTCCCTAAAAGAACGCCGGAAATCAGGGCGGAAACCCTATTTCCGTCTCTTTAATGGGTTTCCGCCCTGTTTTCCCTGCAAAAGAACAGACCCTCACATTTTTTTCTTTCATTTTTTTATTTTTTATTTTTTGACATCAGCGGTGTTGCGAAGCCTTTCGGGCAATGGACCCATTTCGGTCTAGGACTAATCCCTCCGGAAATGCGCAACGACCCACTTGAAGGTTTCCCTACGCACTCATGGGTAACTCGAGGGGGAGAGAAATTGACCTCACAACCTCCTCACCAAAGCATTAGATGCTTACCAACTTCTCTATCCTTGGTGGGTTAATCTCATAGTTCTTCGGAAATGATGTAGGATGCAATATCAATTAGCAACTCCATTTTGCAATTGTTGGATTTCAATCCGATCACTTGGTGGTAGTTGAGTTTTTCAAAAATTGCCATCGGAGTGCGCAGGCATGCCAGAGATAAAACAATTCGATTGATTGATTGGTCGTCAGAATATTGTCATATTGTGGGCACAGAAAAAAAAATTTGGTTGTTTTTATTGTGCAGCACGAGAGTGCTCGGGGGTGGTGAGCCAGGTGCGGCGAAGGTTTTGATCAAGAGATTGTGGGAGAGATCCTCTAGGGGGTCCCTTTGATCTGCGTCTCTACAATACTTTGTACGAGAGCTTTGGAGGGGTTGCCCAGAACAGAGGTCTTTACAAGAGTATGGGTTTCTTGAGAGGCTAAGGAGTCTTCGTCGTTTCTTTTGTCCATTCTGTGTTTCGAACTTTTGTCGGCTAGGGGGCTTTTGGCGTCGTTCCTCGGTCTTCATATCTCCCTTAGTTTTTGCTAGACCTCGGCATCCTTGATCGTCGGTTCGCGGTGTCGATCTTGCTTTTGGCGTCGGCTTTGACTTTTGCTTTGGTTTTGCTTTGGCGTCGCTCTGACTTTTTTGCTTGGCTTTGGCGCTTGCGCTTAACGTAAATGGGAAGACATATGGTGCTTTAGTCCTTCTGGGTGTTATATACCATTTTGGAGAGGACGTGCATTGCTTTGCTCGTGGTCGTCGTAGTTTGTCGGCTTTGGCAGTGCGTTGCTTTGGCTCTGGCGTTGCCTTTGCTTTGCTTTGACTTTTGTTTCGACTTTTGCTTCGGCTTTGGCATGATCTTTACTTCGAACGATGATGGTTGTTATTGTGAGTCCTTTGATTTCTTTGACCTCCTCCTTTTGGGGATGAAGCTTTGCTAACGACGGTTTTGGCGTCTGCTTTTAACCTTCTTCTCCGGGCTTTTTTGGCGTTGTCAGAGTTGAGGTTTGTTGAAGACAACGGGATAATGCTGCTTCAATCTTCTTATATGGGCTTCTTTGGTGTTGTCGGAGTCAAAGGATTGTTGAAGATGCCGGGTGGTGCCGCTTTGCTCTTCTTCCCTGGGTTTCCTTGGCATTGTCGGAGTTGAGGGCTTCTTCTTCGAGCCTTCTTCTTCGTATACGGAGTCGAAGGTTGATATTCTTGTGCAAGGGTTTTTCACGTTGATGAGGAATTTCAATGGACTAAACCATTCCCATAGGAGAGGCCTGCTCGAGCCTAGTAAAGCCTTGGGTTGTCGAGGGCGAGTCTCCTTCTTTGCAGAGCCTCGGTGTCTCTTCGTCTTCTGACTTGTGACCGACCTTTGAGACTTCCCCCTACTCCTTTATTTATAGGTGAAGGGGGGTGGGAGAGATATGGAAATATTTATTTGAATCCCTTGAATATCTCTCCCCATAACTACCTGAGATTCATTTCTTCCTTTATGGTGGAATCAATCTTTATTTTTTTTTTTTTTTCGGTGGTTATGAGCTTAATATTTTTTTAAGATTTATTTTGATCTTGCACATTTAATCGATGGCGACCCGAGCTTTTGTCTTGTTTGTCGGATCGAGGGATCGACCTAGATCCACGTTTGTGTAGACGTTTACGCAACCTTCCCCTGCGCACGGTGGTTTGACTTTCATTTTTCTTCTTCTTCTTTTCCCTTTTTCCTTCCTTTTCTTTCTTTCTTTCTTTCTTTCCTTTTCTTTCTTTTCTTTTCTTTTCTTTCTTTCTTTTTCTTTCCTTTTCTTTCTTCCTTTGGCCGGCCACTCCATTCTCGAGGGAAGGGAGCCGCGGTTCATAAAGGGGGCTGGGTGGGCCCCACTTGCGGATGGGCCCACCTAGACTCTTTTCGGTTTAGAGTGGGCCCGGTGGATCTCACTTGCATAGTGCGGGCCCACTCAAGCCCTGCTGAGTTGGGTTCGGGCCTTGGGTTCGAATGTACGGGCCGGGCCTTTGTAAGGGTAATTTTGTGTGTCTACACATATCAAACGTGATAGCAAGACATTCAATAATGGTCTTTGGATTCCTTTGAGAAGAAGAATTTATTTTGCTCAAATGAGAAAAAAAGAACTTATATCCTCTGAAAAACAAAGTTCTAATACCATGTTAACTTACCAACTCATCTAAAAGGCCGAGTTACTAATGGGGAGGCCAATAATGTATATAACAACCCTCATACGTGAGGTCTCCTTCATGGAAACAAATACTGGAGAAATGCATTGTAACAAATGACCATGGGACAATATAGGGGGAACTAAGATATAAATGTACTTCCAAGGATTTAAACACGAGATGTCATACTCTGATATCATGTTAAGTTATCACTTCACCCAAAATCTTAAGTTGTTGAGGAATGGGGCAGCAATGCATACCAAGCACCTCTCTCTCTCTCTCTCTCTCTCTCTCTCTCTCTCTCTCTCTCTTATGTGACCCTCACTTGAAAAAAAGAACTTATATCCTCTGAAAAACAAAGGTCTAATACCATGTTAACTTACCAACTCATCTAAAAGGCCGAGTTACTAATGGGGAGGCCAATAATGTATATGACAACCCTCATACGTGAGGTCTCCTTCATGGAAACAAATACTGGAGAAATGCATTGTAACAAATGACCATGGGACAATATAGGGGGAACTAAGATAGAAATGTACTTCCAAGGATTTAAACACGAGATGTCATACTCTGATATCATGTTAAGTTATCACTTCACCCAAAATCTTAAGTTGTTGAGGAATGGGGCAGCAATGCATACCAAGCACCTCTCTCTCTCTCTCTCTCTCTCTCTCTCTCTCTCTCTTATGTGACCCTCACTTGTGCGTGAAAAAGTAATTTGATATGGAGATAATTAAATTGACGTAATGGTACTTGACCTCCGTAATCATATCAACTTGTTTGAAAGCCCGAGTTGTTAGAAAGGAGAGAACAATGTATATCAAATGGATTAACATCCCCTAGCTTGAATGCAGCCTCCTACACGGGAGCAACACCATGAAAATGCGAGAATATAGAGGAACCGACTTATAAATGACCTCTAGGGGTTCGAGTATAGGATCTATTACTCTGATTCCTTATCAATTTACCGAGATAAATGGTGTGAAATCGGACCTCATCCATTGAGTTATGCATATGAATTTGTAACACAAATATCCTTTAACTATTAAGGGTTGAACTAAAGAGAAATATTCAAATCAAGGATAATTTTACATGATAAAGCAACCTGTGGAAATTAAAAAAATGGAATAATTGACTATGATTGTATAGAAGGAAAGGGATCCCGAGATTGCTCCTCCATTAATAGGCATTCCCAAACTAGGCTTCGATATCAATGCCGATTGTTCTTTCCAAGCATAACACCATTGAACTAGTGTTTCTCTCTCTCTCTCTCTCTCTCTCTCTCTCTCTCTCTCTCTCTCTCTCTCTCTCTCTCTCTCTCTCTGACACACGCACACCCACACACACACTCACCTACATGTAGGGTATTTGAAACATGACATTGCGACAATGCGTTTTTTCTGCAAGAATGCTTAATGACCAATCTGGGTACAAGAGATGGAGGCTAGGCTTGGATTCCTAAGTTTAGCCATGGTTTCCAAATACCTATATCTCTTCCAAGTGAAATTCTACACAAATTCTATGAGTATTTCTTACCAAGATAAATAAGTTTTCAAATTTAGTACGTGACAATTTTAAAATTGCATGTTAGGTTCCGTGCTCACGTGATTGTTATAGAGCCTCATTAGTTGTTACTATGAAGATCGTTAGGGACAAGTACAATTGTATCACAGTGGTTAACCCACTATTTCCTTTTCGGGTGATCGCATGATCGAATCCCGTATTTGTCTTATGCAATGCGGCGTATAAATAATGAACCGCACCTGTGGACAAGAACAAGGTGCGGTATTTGTAGAGGAAGAAAAAAACTTTGCGCTCATACAATTGGCATTCTTTGAATCCTGGTCTCTTTGGTGCAGTGGCACTTACGTGCATCACTCTAACCAGAACATGTATGTGATCTGTACAATAAGATAAAAAAAAAAAACAATCTAATCACGCATACATTGAGTGTGGCAATTAGATCACATCGTAAGAATACTTATTAGACCATGTATGGCAGAAAGTTAGTGAAGCCTTATAGAATTTTTTTTTATATGTGAAAGATGGTGCTATAGGGAGGGTGGTGAAAGTATATATTATGTATTTGAAGGATCCCCCCCCCACCCACCCCCCCCCCCCCCCACACACAAAAATATCGCATAGATTTCCCCCACAGTATCTAAGGGATCAATGATAAGAGAAGATAATATGATGATTCCCAACCACATAATGATAATAAAATAAAGAAAACCCCTATTAAAAAAAGAGAGTAATTCCTATTGTGTTTTTTATTCGTTCCCCCTTTGTTCATGATGAAGACATATATTTATAGGCCGACATAAAGGAAAATATTCTAGGATTGAGATGTAGTTGAATGGGATGCATGGTAATAAAAATAGAACTGAAGGGGTTGAATGACTTACGTATTTCAAAAATTTGTGGGATTATGATTTCAAAGTGGTTTGTTTCCATGGGTAGGAAAATATTGGGTCATGGAAAGATGATAAAGATGATGCATTCCATTCGAAAGAGGAGTCAAATGTTAGTATTCAATAATATTTGATATGAAGAGGTGGTGGATTGTTAAGTTCTCGTGATGGAGGGCCTAATATTTAGTTAACTCCTCACTGGCCATGCCATTGAAACTTTTTTTTTAGTGGTAACACTGACCATTGAAACTTGCTTACTTACATTGTGGGGATAGTATGGGCCTACGACAATATATTTGAAGGACTTGAAAAGGTGAATGAGATTAAAAGATAGAAATAAGGTTTTATTTTTTTTAAAATTTTATTAATTATTTCATAGATTACAAGTGTTTTCATGAAATTCAACCCTCAAAACTACTGATTTTATTAAATATTTCAGAGATGACAAGTAGTCTAGCTCTTCACCATGTCAACAAAACCAACTATATAATATACTCTAGAAAACCCTTGCTTCGATAATAATAAATTTTCATTAGTTCTTCGGATCATCGATCAGCATGAACCAATTAAATTGTGCTTCAGTCTCTAGTTTTAACATCTTTATATAATTTGTTAGTCTTCTTTATATCCAACCAATTGATGCTTTGATGCTCCTTGACAGCTTTGGATCCACTTCCATGGTTGCAGATTTCCCATACTGAAAGTAAACAAAAGACATGGCAACAATTGCATAGAAAATGCATAGCCAAAGAGAAAAGATTTTTTTCGAATAAATTAAAATTATGATTCCCCTTGTGATATTTCCATTTTCCAGAAAGATCAAGTCATCAAGAGCTCCAATGAAACAATGATACACTTCCGATCTAGATCGGGCTACCGAATGGTCCGAACCCACATCTGGATCGTGAAGAAGAGTTCTCATTTGATCCCCATCTCTTCATTAGCTCCTCATGCTCTTCCTTCTCTAGTAGAGCTGCCTCCACTCTACTCTTCCACACTTGTGCTGCCTTCGTCAGCTCCATCTCCGCTTCCCTCACCAATGACTCCAAATCCAAATCAAGCCTCGGATCCAAACCCAACTTCAAATTATCTCCCCCTTCCTTCCCCCATGCTTCTCCACCTATTACTTTTGAGCATTTCTCCTCGAGCATCGTGAGGAACTCATCCTCCACCCGATCGACATCGGACTCGCCCTTGAGCTCCATCAGAAGGCACGGCTTCTCGTCTTCGAGCACCCCACCCTGTTCGTCCGTGTCAATCAATTCATCGGAAGGTGGTCTTTGCGGGCGAGCATGAAGAGTCCCTTTCTCGATCGTTATGAAGCCACGATCTTCGTCATCCATCGGATCTTGATTCTCGATCGAGTTCTCGATCGTGATGAACCCGGCTTCAGACCTGAGGGAGGGAACTCTTCGGGCGGAAATGGTCAGAGGCCTACTTCTTAGACAGTTCAGATCAGGTAGGCAAGAAAAACACTTGCTTTTCATCTGCTTATGGGCTGCAACCATCGTACAATGCAAGTTAGCCAAATGTGATTCATATCGGAGCACAATGAATGAGAAAGCAAATCTATTGCACGGAATCAAATGTCGACTTCTATAGAATCATCATAATGTATTTTTATTCAAGGATCTGACATAGAAATCATCTCCAAGTTTTGGTATGGCATAATGAGATGTAAGCCGAAATAAATGGCATTTAATCGAAATTCGACATTCTGCCTCTTTTTTTTTCCAAATAAGCTCACTGAAAATTCTATATTTTTTAGTGAAAAAACAAATCTTTTTTCTCCTTGTGAATTTTCTTAATTAACCAACATTTGATCGAAAACAATTGAAATTTTATCAAAATCTGACAAATTTCCATGGAAGTCTTTCCTTTAAATATAATAAATTTTCAATTAATATTTGATAGAAATCTGAATTTTTTTGTTACATCGAATCAAAATCGATACTTACCGGGAAAGTTGGGATCATTGGTTTCTTCGTCCATCATCCTACAATAAGCACCAAGGCTCAGAGCCCCCCCACTTGCGATTCCTTCAAGATCAAAGCTCATGGCCTTCCCGCCAAACTTGGAATTCAAATTCTCGGGCGAGGCCAACTCACCCAGATCAACATGGAAGGTACCCAGGTCGCAATCCGCAGCATCGACCAAAGAAACCGACATGGTGAAGCTCCTCAAGATGGATTGGATGTTGCTAGTGCAGTAATGCAGGAAGATCTCGTCGAAGGTGGCAACCCCATCACACACACGAACAGACAGTGTCTGCTCCCCCTTGCACCCGCTGGTCTTCCACCCCACGACGACGATCCGGCCGTCCATGGGTGGCGGAAGGCCCGCTATCTGATGAACATGGAGGCACACTACGCATCGGAGTCGCCGCCTTTGGATTTGGTCGATGGATCCGAGCGCTTTCCGCTTCCAGAATCCAAACGCATTCCTTCGTCTCGGGATGTCGGGCGAACTCCTGGCCTTTTGGAGGAGATCTAGCTCCTCCGAAAGCCTCGCTCCATGGTGGGTCTTGTCCATTATCGTCGAGGGCTTGCGGTTGCGAGATCGAACGGAGAAGCGGGATTTAAGTGCGGTTGGGTGAGAGCAGAGGCTTGAGGTGATGATCGATCACTTGGAAGGAATGATTGATCTCAACATGTGGGTGATGGGAATTGAGGATTGTAAGGTTGGATTGGCATCTGGATGAGAAAAGAGGGGACCAAGTAGTTGGTAGTTTAATCTGATCGATGTCTCGATCTTTGAATAAAAGAGTGGTAGGCGCCTTGAAGAGATGGGGAGGACCTCTTTGAAAGCTTTCATGAGCAACGAGGTGAGTGGGTCTCCTAAGAGCTGGAGGTGATCATGTTCTCCACACGCAAGGGAGAGTATTTCATCACAACCCCATGGGGCATGCACATGTTGTAAAGTTAAACTTGATCTCTCATGCTGGGGCACCCATGAAGCTACATACACACACCCACCATGACTTGTTACGATCCAATGTGGTCGGCATCACCATCGGAGCCAGAGATTAGGGAGGTGGGGGAAGGAGGAAGGAGGAGGAGGAATAGGGAGAGGAGGGTGGCGGCAGCAGAGGATCGGAGCGGGAGGACGGGGGAGGGAAAGAGAAGGGTGTGCTCTAGTTATAAAATGTGGGTGCCCAAATCGAACTGCTGGTTGCTACAATTAGGAACTTGTCCATGAGGAGTAGGGCTGACAATTTCGGACCCGACACGGCAGACCCGACACGAAGTTAGCGGGTCTGGGTCAGGGCTAAACAGGTTCGGGTCGTAAACGGGTCGACACGATAGACCGGTTTAATAAATGGGTCGGGTCCGGGTTTAGGGTCTGGACACGATAGACCCGGGAAGACCCGTTTAGTATTCAACGGGTCGTGTCGGATCGGGTCGGGTCGGGTCTACCCGCAATATGATACTATAATATATAATTCCAGCGGGTCTTTCGGGTCAGGTCGGGTCGAGTCGGATTGGGTTGGATCGGGTCAACTGAGTACACCCAGGTGGTAAACGGGTCTTACTGGGTCATATCGGGTCTACCCGTTTATTAGCGGGTCGGGTACGGGTTTAGAATCTAGACACGATTAGTTAAACAGGTCGGTCCGGGTCTAGGGGTTTTGGACACGACACGACACGAACCCGACACGACCCGACCCATTGCCACCCCTAATGAGGAGAGCCATTAGTGTACGTGTTGTTTCAATAGTAAATATATATAACATCTATATAACATGGCACGGTGGTATTGTGCTGACTAGATAAAATGGAACACTGACTAAACAAAAACACACATGCTGACTAGACAAAACATTCAAACCGACAAAAACTAACAAAGAAACATAGAGAGAATCGATAATACAATTTTTTAAAAAAACCCAGCTCATCTAAAAAAAAAAAACATGTTCACACCTCAATCCCAAATCAGGAAACTATGATCCTCTTCCTTCATGCCTCCCTCTCGCGCCGGTAAGATCCCCCCCCCCCCCCTCAAAAAAAAAAAAATAAAATAAAATTTTAAAAAATAATAAAATCATTTTCACATTCGAGTGCCGACAGGCATGGGCATACACTATAACTAAGATGTGTTGCCGCTGAAGGCGGCCCGAAGTCGGCCAGGGGTGTGTGGCCGCTGAAGACGGTTAGGTATGTTGCCGCCGAAGGCGGTCCGCTACAGTACCGATAGGCACGGGCATGCACTAGTGTAACACATGTTAGGGCCCTTTGGGTTATTTACAACTCTGTCAGTCTCAAAATTGCACAGAGACAACTTATCTATCCGATCTAATCGAACAGATCAAAAACATATCCCCATTCTCATAATTGATCCCACGATTTTTGCCCGCAGAGACAATTTATCCATTCGATCTAATCGAACGGATTAAAAACATATCCCCATCCTCATAATTGATCCCACGATTTTTTTCGATCGTGACCCGAAAATCTGCTCTTCTTTGCTTGCCAGGTCCTTCACCTACTTCGTCTTCCTCCTGAGTCCTCCCATTCTTTTATTGCCGAAACCTTAAGCCATGCCCTTGATATGTGCCAGTTACTACGTGTCGATTGTGTTTGTGGGGGTAGCCACCGACATTACCATGTCCATGTTGGTGGGCAGGCACGGACATTGATGTAGTAATGTCGGTGGCCACCCCTTGGACATTGCTGGAGGGCAACTACTGACATAACTACATTGTGGCTTAGGGTTTCAGCACGAGGAAAATGGAGAGGGAAGAAGGAGGAGGAGGATGGAGGTGTTGGAAATTAATCCGTGGTCGAGGCTCGCAGCGGAAGCGATTTGGCGATCGAAAGACCGTTCATGGTGCACGTTACACGATTTAAACTTTCATAGAAACTAATCTACATATTTGTGCATGTGTATGCACGAGAATCGAAAAAACCCCTAAAGGCAATCTAGCGTAATGATTAACTAGCATGGATGCAAATCATAATGCTCGCTAGATCTGCATGTTAGAATACACATACCTTTCGTACGTATCTTTTAACCGCGGAGAATTGTCTTCTTTGTCGATGGAGACGGAAGATCGTTCGCGAAGATGCCGATGGTACGATTGGAGAAGTTGCCTTCTTGTTCACCCGATCTCACACGATGCACGGAACGTCGCTCTCGGATCTCTGAGTGCCTCCGAAGAACGACCCTTCTCCTTCTTCAGAACTCCACGCGAGTAAGAAGAAGTAGCAAGCGGGAAACGGGAGATAGATTAGGGAGAGAACTAGAGAGATGAGAGGAGAGGGGGGGTCGGTTTTTGCATCATTAGGGCCGGCGCCCTATAGGCCCTTTTATAGGGCCGACCTACCCCCTTGGATAAGGATCCAAGGGGATAAAGACCTCCCACTATTATCTCTCCATTATCTCCTTTTTATCTCTTGTCGTATTTATCCGTTTTCCCACTTTTTAGGGCTCGACTTTATCCGTTTTATCGCCCTATCCCTATCTATATGGCCGGCCCTATAGATGAGGGATTCTTATCCCAACATCATAGGGCCGGCCCTAGCAAGGTGTCCCACTACTAGGGTCGGCCAACAGTGAGGTCCGGCAAAGTGAGGTTTTTACCAAAACGCCCTGACGCCTCATTTTGACCATTTCTAGCGTGCGATACCTAGCGGCCATTACTTAAGTGATATCTACTAGTTACCTACTATTAACTGAGGCCACCGGAGGGTGCCTCTAGCAAAGTCAACTAGTCATCTCGCAACATACCCCGGTGCATCGCACCTATGCAGCGAAGTTCACTTATGGCTAGGGATTACTACATGCGACTTTGTACTAGTCTCGGGCCCAACCCTTAGTACTCGCATATAATTACGCATCTACCGTGCTCTAGTGCCAAGCACACACGGAGCGTATACTTCTTTCTTCCTCCTAGTGCTTATGGTGTTATGAGGAGATGGTTCGAGAACCGTACATAATGTTGATAAGGTGGAACCATCAGGGACCGGGGTTCATGGCTTCCAACTCAAGCTCGATCGACACACTACCCGAGTGTACCATCGATCCTCTGAGCTCGAGTTAACCTGCATAGCCACCCAGAGTGCGACGCAGGCTGCACTCCAATTCACCCAGACTTACTATGTTCTCCATCATACCCCTGCTTTCCGCTTAGTAGTGGTAAACCCGCTGTCCCTCCACTTGATGCCATGATACACTTCGAGCGGTGAAGACTACCGTCAGACTCGAATGATCATATGACTTGGTTCCTTCCAGGTTGACCTATAAATTGTACCTCTGATTACCCCGTCGAGTAATCGAACCCGGTCAACAATCAAACTGGTGACCACCAGGCCTGGGTTTGGTACAGTGTAAGTCACACCAAGGAACGCACCTCCCTTCAGGGGTGTGGATGGCCTGCAGGAGTGACACGCTAATGCAACGCCAACCGGGTAACCCAGTACACCGTGGTTTTGGATCACTGCATACGGATCCTCACACATTGGTGCGCCAAAGCACCACGCAACTGGTTAGTCCATCAGACGTGGTTCCTCAGGGTTTAGGACCGTTTTACCCTAAGCAGAAACACGGCTTAGTGTACCAGTGTTTGCTCACTGATCTGTACACCGTGTTAGTTCCGTTCAGCCACAGACATTATGCCTGGTGATGACCATGGTGAAGACATCCCATGAACTGTCATCGCCAACAGCTTATCATGATGAGGCGACCAACCTGATCATAGCTGCGAACTTATTTAGATTATATGGGACCAATCCACTCAGTCTTCAACTCAGTGGACTACCATATAACCATGGCTCTCTGTTCTTAAAAGAACACGTAACTATGTTACGCACCTATATGCATCTCATATAATAATAACTATCAATCTTTATTAGACCAAAACATAAAGTTTTACAAGCTTAGAACACATCAATCCTAACAATCTCCCACTTGGTCTAGCGTAGCAAAACGGTTTTGACTCCCATCGCGTCCACATGTCGCTCGAATGCCTTGGTAGGTATTGCCTTTGTGAAAGGATTAGCAACATTATCTGTAGATGCAATCTGTGTCACCGCTACTCGCCCTTGCTTTTGAAACTGCCGAATCAAGTGGAACTTGCGCTCGATGTGCTTCCCCTTTTGGTGATGTCTTGGCTCCTTTGCTTGTGCTACCGCCCCACTATTGTCGCAGTAAAGCACAATAGGTAACTGGGCCTCTGGTACGCACCCCAAATCCGTAAGGAATTTCTTGAGCCATACCGCCTCTTTGGCTGCCTCGCACGCTGCAACGTACTCAGCCTCTGTGGTAGAGTCTGCGATGCATTTCTGCTTCACACTCTGCCAGCTAACCGCTGCTCCTCCTAGCATAAACACAAAACCTGATGTCGATTTCCTGGATTCCAAATCTGACATAAAGTCAGAATCTGTATATCCAATCGGCGTCAGTTCTTGTCCTGTGTAAACCAACTCATAGTCCCTTGTTCTACGAAGGTACTTGAGTATACACTTCACAGCTGTCCAGTGATCTGGACCCGGATTTGACTGAAACCGACCCATCATTCCTACTGCGAAACAGATATCAGGCCTTGTACAATGCATAGCATACATTAGACTACCTAATGCCGAAGCATAAGGTATCTTCTGCATTTCTGCTCTCTCCTCAGGTGTCTTAGGATATTGATCCTTAGACAGTTTTACGCCATGTCTAAATAGCACAAAACCCTTCTTGGAGTTTTGCATGTCAAATCTAGCCATAACCTTATCTATATACGCAGCCTGTGATAGCGAGAGAATCCTGTTCTGGCGATCACGTGTTACCTTGATCCCCAAAACATAACTCGCTTCACCTAGGTCTTTCATATCGAACTGTGTTGACAACCAGATCTTTACCGTTGACAATGTTCCTACATCATTTCCAATGAGTAGAATATCGTCTACGTAAAGTATCAAATATACTACTGTGGTCTTATCAGTCCTCTTGTATACATATGGTTCATCCTCTTTTTGAGTAAATCCATACGACTGGATTGCCTGATTAAAACGGATGTTCCAACTTCTAGATGCTTGCTTTAGTCCATAAATGGACTTCTGCAACTTGCAAACTAGATGTTCCTGACCCTCTGACTCAAAACCTGGTGGCTGAATCATATAAATGTCTTCTTCCAAATTTTCGTTGAGGAATGCTATCTTGACATCCATTTGCCAGATCTCCCAGTCATAATGGGCTGCAATGGATAGGAGGATCCGAATAGACTTTATCATAGCCACCGGCGAGAAGGTTTCGTCAAAGTCGATTCCTTCTCTCTGGTATAACCTTTGGCAACTAATCTAGCTTTATAAGTCTTTATTGTACCATCGGATCCTCTCTTCTTCTTGTACACCCACTTACACCCAATAGGTTTAATATTGGATGATGGTGTAACTAGAGTCCAGACAGCATTATGGGACATTGATGCAATTTCTGCCTCCATAGCCTTTTGCCAGTCAGAGCTGTCAGAAGCTCCCACTGCCTCATTGTAGTTCAGTGGGTCACCCTCCTGACCCTCTGGATCAACCAATAAGGTTTCTCCATAGTATCTGTCAGGAGCTCTGATGTTTCTCCCACTGCGACGAGGTGGTGGTGGTGTTACAGGATTAATAGGTTCTACAGTATCTAGTATATTATTATCTGAAATGTCAGCTCCCACTATGCTTTCGGATGCGCTATATGTACTAGTACCCAGCAGTTCATCCAGAACTACCTTACTAGTTGGTTTGTGGTCCATAATATAATCCTGTTCTAGGAAATAGGCATTCGTTGATACGATCACCTTCTTTTCCTCGGGATCATAAAATAGACCTCCTTTGGTCTCCTTGGAATACCCTACAAATAAGCATACTCTGGTTTTAGATTCCATCTTTTCCCTCTTATCCCATCGCATATGTGCAGGGCATCCCCATATTCTGAAATGCTGTAGCAATGGCTTTCGCTTTGACCACAGTTCTCTAGGGGTCTGAGGTACTGACTTAGACGGAACATGATTCAGAATATAAACTGTTGTTTGTAGGGCATACCCCCAAAAGGTCATTGGTAAACTGGCGTAACTCATCATGCTACGAACCATGTCCAACAAGGTTCGATTCCTTCTCTCAGAGACTCCATTCTGTTGTGGGGTACTTGGAGCAGTTAACTGGGATGTTATCCCATGCTCCACCAAATACCCAAGGAACTCGTCAGATAGGTATTCACCTCCTCGATCAGATCGAAGGGTTTTTATACATTTACCTGTCTGCTTTTCTACTTCAGCCCTGAACTCTTTGAACATGTCAAAGGATTCCGACTTCCGATGCATAAGGTAAATGTAACCATATCTTGAGTAATCATCTGTAAAAGTGATGAAGTACTCATGGCCTCCTATCGCCTTGACGCTCATGGATCCATATACATCTGAATGGATTAACTCCAATACCTCAGTAGCTCTCACTCCTTTGCCTTTGAAGGCCCTCTTGGTCATCTTGCCTTCCAGGCAGGATTCACAGGTGGGAAGGATCTCCGTAGGATCTGTTTCCAGAAGCCCGCCTTTACCAACCTATGGATCCTATCTAAGGCAATATGCCCAAGCCGTAAGTGCCACAATTGGGTTAAATTCTCCGAAGGTTTCTTACGCTTAGATAAATTAACATTAAATGTTGAAGTTATTATGTTATCTTTTTCAAATTTAGGACTGACAATATAGAGATGATTCTGAACCATTCCTCTTATTATAAAAGTTCCATTCAGTTTAAACGACACACCAGAAGTATCAAAATAAACTGAATAACCTTTATTAACTAAAGAAGAAACAGAAATCAAGTTACGTCTCAAGGACGGTACATAAAAGACATCTCTAAGAGTCAAAGTCTTATTATTCAAAAAACTAAGAGTAACATCTCCAATAGCTTCAGCAGCAGCCACGGCCTCAGTTCCCATGCTCAAGGTCACCTCTCCATCAAGCAACCTTTTGCTTTCCCGAAACCCCTGAAGAGAGTTACAGGCATGGTTAGTGGATCCAGAATCCACAATCCAACTAGCAAAAGAACTATTACTTGAAAGAAATGATTCAACAACTAAGAGTTGTAGATTACCTTCGCCAGCATTCTGAGGTTTCTTGCAGTCTTTCTTCCAATGACCCTTCTGGCCACACCGGAAGCACTTCGTGCCCGGTTTCTTTGATTCTCCAGACCCAGAGGCCCCAGCAGAGTCCTGCACAGGCAGTGACTTAGGTTTCTTTTTATGTTTCTTGCCTTGAGGTTTACCAGGCTTCTTGAAGGATCTGCGTTGCACGTGAAGTGCTTCGCCCTTCTGCTTGAAGCCATCCTCAGCTGCCTGGAGAGCTCCCAGAAGCTCTGCATTTGTCATAGCCAACTTGTTCAAATTAAAGTTGGTGACAAAGCCTTCAAAGGCTCTAGACAGTGACGAGAGGAAGATGTCTGTCATCACCTTGCCTTCTAGCACAATGTCCATGGTGGCTAGTTCGTTCTGGAACCTAAACATTTTCATCATGTGTTCCCGAACCAGTGTCCCATTGGACATCTTAGTGCCGACGAGTTTTTTGATGGTAAGGTATCGCGTAACGCGATTGTGACCTTCAAATATCTCCTTCAGATACAACATCATGTCAGAAGCGTCGGGCATCTCCTCGACTTGCTTCTGCAGAGTTGTTTGCAAGGATGCTATAATATAGCATTTACATATTTCATTAGATTCCTTCCAATCAGCGAATGCCTTTAACTGTGCCTCTGTGGCATCGGGTCCTGGCAAATCTGGCTCAGGATCATTCAGGGCTGTCATGTGTTTACCCATCCTTAGGACCAGGTACAGGTTGCGCTTCCAGTCCTCATAGTTGGGACCGGTAAGTTTGTGGTCATTAAGGATAGCGGACAGGGGGTCTAACTTAGTCATCTGAAAATAAAGATTGAATGATGAGTATGCATAAAAACTTATTTTATAGATTTTTAAAACAAGCTAATTATATCCATATGTCAACACTACCCTCAAGCGAAGTCATTACCATGGATTAATTAATCATATATGTAAGATCTCGGAATCGACTGTACCTGCCCTAGGGGACATCATACAGCGTCAATCCGCTTACACGGGTCTTTTTCTTTGACCCTGTCCAAATCTGCCAACTAAGGGCTGTGATAGACCATGGTTATCTTTCGGCCAGTACCACGTGATCACCGTTGTCTTCGCAACAAATACCTCACGTGTACTTAGGATGCTTACCCACGAGCCTAAGCAATTACGACACGGGAGTTCATACGGCCCCCACTAGGGTGGGATGAAAAGCCCTTCTCTCCTGGCCTCGTAATCGCCATATCCTTAGGGAGGTCATTAAGTAATTTGCCATGGAAACACACAGCTCCCACCCTAGGGGGTGTGAAGTTATGCATCCCCACCCAAACACAAAACGACTGGCCGTGGAGGCCAGAGGATCTTATAAAAGTCCTCTCTTGCATCCCTTATTATAAATGAGGGTTATTTTGCGAGTATGAATTTATACAAATGCAAAGGTAGCGACCTCCTAAATACTAGACCCTGGTCACACCATGCTCCCACTAGCGTTCAAGCCCTTCGCATAGCATTAATCATTCTCGGAATATCATAGTCCCTACCTCAAGCGGATTTCTCCATTCAAGGGTCACATTACATATTCCGAGAATATCGATGCTTTGCAAAAAATGGTTATCACACTAATGCTCTGGAGCTTATCCTAGAGTCTGACTCACTGGAAAGGACTCCCACTAGTCATGGCGCCTTGCTTATAGATTTGACAATTGATGTTTAATGGATCTCCATCTCATCTTTGATTTCGATGCTGGCCTAATAGGCACACCCGACTAGTTGGGTGCTGACCTAATGGTGGCATAACCATATGTGATGGGATCCCACTAACATCAAAAGTCAAATAGATAATAGGCGTTATCTAGCGGGATCCTAACCTCAAACAGTCGCTTGGACCGGAGGGGAAAGGCATCCCTCTGAAAACAGATAATCACATTATCTCATCGGGGTTCGATATGAAGCATAAAGAACTAATAAAGAAAGCAACCATAAAGACTGAATTAAGTTCAGGGTCCGACCCCTGAACCTAATTTGCACAGCACAAGCTTCTAGCTTTCTTCGCAAGGTCCCTCGGTCCGGCTCCTCCGTCGCACTCGCGAACACTTTGCCGGATCGTTTTCATTCTCCAGGGTTCTGCTCACGCTCCCGATGGTGGATTTCTTGGGCACATCTTTCTTCTCGATCTATAACCGAAAATTCTAGTACGCTTCGAGCAATTGCTCGTTCGTACACAATTTTCTAGAAAGAAGAGAAAACACACCTAGAAAAAGGCCATGGGAAACCGAGGATGGTCAACCCCCATCACTCGCCCAATCTACGGCTCAATTACAAATCCACACATATAGAAAGCAAATCCAGACAATTGCTAACTCGGGGTCCGACCCCCGGTAGCAAGCACAAAACATAGATCTAGATTTTTTATAGCGGCGCCCTGTAAGAATGATTAAAAGAACAAGCACAATATATATAAATGCATGATCTAAGCGTAAGAACCCCGATGATCTCATGCATTCATCATGCGCACACATGTTGGTTTCATAAAAAACCGTGAAACGCACACCACTAATGCGGCTCTGATACCAATTGTTGGAAATTAATCCGTGGTCGAGGCTCGCAGCGGAAGCGATTTGGCGGTCGAAAGACCGTTCATGGTGCACGTTACACGATTTAAACTTTCATAGAAACTAATCTACATATGTGTGCATGTGTATGCACGAGAATCAAAAAAACCCCTAAAGGCAATCTAGCGTAATGATTAACTAGCATGGATGCAAATCATAATGCTCGCTAGATCTACATGTTAGAATACACATACCTTTCGTACGGATCTTTTAACCGCGGAGAATTGTCTTCTTTGTCGATGGAGACGGAAGATCGTTCGCGAAGATGCCGATGGTACGATTGGAGACGTTGCCTTCTTGTTCACCCGATCTCACACGATGCACGGAACATCGCTCTCGGATCTCTGAGTGCCTCCGAAGAACGACCCTTCTCCTTCTTCAGAACTCCACGCGAGGAAGACGAAGTAGCAAACGGGAAACGGGAGATAGATTAGGGAGAGAACTAGAGAGATGAGAGGAGAGGGGGGGTCGGTTTTTGCATCATTAGGGCCGGCGCCCTATAGGCCCTTTTATAGGGCCGGCCTACCCCCTTGGATAAGGATCCAAGGGGATAAAGACCTCCCACTACTATCTCTCCATTATCTCCTTTTTATCTCTTGTCGTATTTATCCGTTTTCCCACTTTTTAGGGCTCGACTTTATCCGTTTTATCGCCCTATCCCTATCTATATGGCCGGCCCTATAGATGAGGGATTCTTATCCCTACATCATAGGGCCGACCCTAGCAAGGTGTCCCACTACTAGGGTCGGCCAACAGTGAGGTCCGGCAGAGTGAGGTTTTTACCAAAACGCCCTGACGCCTCATTTTGATCATTTCTAGCGTGCGATACCTAGCGGCCATTACTTAAGTGATATCTACTAGTTACCTACTATTAACTGAGGCCACCGGAGGGTGCCTCTAGCAAAGTCAACTAGTCATCTCGCAACATACCCCGGTGCATCGCACCTATGCAGCGAAGTTCACTTATGGTTAGGGATTACTACATGCGACTTTGTACTAGTCTCGGGCACAACCCTTAGTACTCGCATATAGTTACGCATCTACCGTGCTCTAGTGCCAAGCACACACGGAGCGTATACTTTTTTCTTCCTCCTAGTGCTTATGGTGTTCCGAGGAGATGGTTCGAGAACCGTACATAATGTTGATAAGGTGGAACCATCAGGGACCGGGGTTCATGGCTTCCAACTCAAGCTCGATCGACACACTACCCGAGTGTACCATCGATCCTCTGAGCTCGAGTTAACCTACGTAGCCACACAGAGTGCGACGCAGGCTACACTCCAATTCACCCAGACTTACTATGTTCTCCATCATACCCCTGCTCTCCGCTTAGTAGTGGTAAACCCGCTGTCCCTCCACTTGATGCCATGATACACTTCGAGCGGTGAAGACTACCGTCAGACTCGAATGATCATATGACTTGGTTCCTTCCAGGTTGACCTATACATTGTACCTCTGATTACCCCGTCGAGTAATCGAACCCGGTCAACAGTCAAACTGGTGACCACCAGGCCTAGGTTTGGTATAGTGTAAGTCACACCAAGGAACACACCTCCCTTCAGGGGTGTGGATGGCCTGCAGGAGTGACACGCTAATGCAACGCCAGCCGGGTAACCTAGTACACCGTGGTTTTGGATCACTGCATACGGATCCTCACACATTGGTGCGCCAAAGCACCACGCAACTGGTTAGTCCATCAGACATGGTTCCTCAGGGTTTAGGATCGTTTTACCCTAAGCAGAAACACGGCTTAGTGTACCAGTGTCTGCTCACTGATCTGTACACCGTGTTAGTTCCGTTCAGCCACAGACACTGTGCCTGGTGATGACCATGGTGAAGACATCCCATGAACTGTCATCGCCAACAGTTTATCATGATGAGGTGACCAACCTGATCATAGCTGCGAACTTATTTAGATTATATGGGACTAATCCACTCAGTCTTCAACTCAGTGGACTACCATATAACCATGGCTCTCTGTTCTTAAAAGAACACGTAACTATGTTACCCACCTATATGCATCTCATATAATAATAACTATCAATCTTTATTAGACCAAAACATAAAGTTTTACAAGCTTAGAACACATCAATCCTAACAGGAGGAGGGGGAGAAAGGATGATGATGAATGAGCAGGAGGAGGAAGGAAGATAAGGGGGAAGGAGGCAAATGTGGTTGGTTTTAGGGATGGTAATGGGGGGGGGGGGGTTTAAATTCCTATTGTAAACATGGCGGGTTCGGTGTAGGCCTATTCAAAAACATAAAAATCAATTCTCAAATCCGCTCCATTGTCATTCCTAGTTGGATTCATGGAGGAGGAGGATAAGTGGGGTAGTAATGGAGGAGGAAGGAGTTGGCGACGGGTGGTGGGGTGGATACCGTGGATGGAAATGAGGATTAGGATGGTTGCGTGGCAGGAATAAGAGTATTTTAGGGTTATCGAGGGTGCGATTACAGACCCACTTAAAAATGGGATGATTGCCGCTCAAATGGAGGTGGAAGGTGTAATTGGTGGGTGTATATAAAACACCAAATAAAAAAATCATCCCTTTATATCGGAGTAAAATTATTTTAAATGTCCTTTTGGCTAGGGATTGTATTTCATTGGATGATTGTTAAAGAGCAAAGAGAGTATATATGTAGACCTCAAACCAAGTAGCTGGGCTGGAATGATGGCGGCTCTCCTGGCTGGGTCTGGAGCCGACGATCGTACTGCAATCTCGATGAACCACATGCGCGTCGTGGAGTTGGACATTTTGGACATTTTGAGGGAAGGCTGACTCGGCTATAAGGAGGATCAGGAGGGAGGTTCAAGTGCCGCATAGACTTTGTCCGTACCCGACCTATAATACGGTCAAGCTTGAATGTTTGAGCCCAGCCCAGCCCAGCCCAGCCCAGCCCAATGCCCAAACTAGGTCTTAATCGGGACGGACTCAGACCGGGAACGAACAAGTAACAATAAACCCTCTCTCCCAGTCTCCCTCCTTCTTTCTTCTTGCTTCCCGGTCTGAGTCCGTCCGCGCAATCAGGTAACCCATTCCCCTCCTTCCCTTTCTCTCTTCTCGCTCCACTCTATCTCCTCCATTTGTGTGTGTACGCTTAGCGGCCGCAGCCGGTTGTCGACCCCGCGACCACCCCGGCCACGTCCAAACGCCGCCCTGCTCCTCCCCCTTTTGCCTCTGCTCTGTTGCTGTGGCAGGCGGCGAGGTCGACCCGACCAGCAACCCGACCGAGCCCAGTCACGCCGAGCCCGACTCAGCCCAGCTAGGCCTGATCAAGCCCAGAGGGCCCTTGTATGCTGGTTTTCTGGCTGTCCTTGCGTCATTTGGAGGGCCTATTTTGTTTCCCTCTCGAGCATGCTTTGGTATATTTAGCTTTTCCTACAAATATTTTTTTTTGGGGGGTAATTACAAATGATTTCCCAGTTATTATACTTAAAAGTAAATATAAAATCATCTTGTAGGATTTAGTAATATGAACAATTTTCTTTTTATAAGATGCCGCGTGTTTCACATTTAACCTTACTTGCAAACGAATAATTTGTAATAAATGCATACTTTAAAACATTTTCTTCAAAATTAGGAATTTTTGAGGCTTTACGCTGATAGTTTTTACGTAAAAGTTTATTTAGGAGCTAGTAATGTATGCTTACACCAATAGGTGTAAGTTATTAACTTTTTTTCCTAGAATGTCATTATAGTTTTGTTGAGTGGACTCTCGCCGGATGCCTTAAATCTTTTTTTTTTTCTTTTTGGATAATTCTGGATTGTTGATTCGTTGAAAACAAGAAGCCATCTCAATAGTCATAGATTTAAACACTTTTCATCGAGATCAATACATCCCAAATCATAACCCGCAGAAACCTACACAACTGAAGCCTTAAATCTTTCATAACTTTTTCGAAACCCATCCGTTTTCATTGAAACCAATTTTCCTAATCTCTCCATCAACTCTACACGCTACTGACCATCAACTTTCACCCAAATTTGGACCACAACCTCTCATCGTCTATATCTACTACCTTGCAAAATTTCTTCTCTATCGGAAAAACTGAACCACCCGAAAAGATGAAAATTCCCTTTGCTGTCCTAAAAACTTCATTTGACCAAAATCCTTCCAGAACCTTCCCTTTAGCCTTTGTTACCGCGCAACCACTTCCTGCACAGGCTGCACCTCATCTATGCATCCCCGTAGAGGACTGTTAGAGGCATCATTATACTAATCCAAGACATAATTATGTGAACTTCCCTCGACTAGCACGAAGTACGACGCGTACTAGGTGGGAGTCGTGTTTCAAACTGAAGGTCTATCGGTTATCCAAAGGCTCTCAAAGGAAGATCTCATTCACCCTCTTTCCCTTTGCTTATTTGAAAAATCTACTCTTCCACTTTACTCAGTTTCAAATCTTTTCCTTTCTTCTCTTCTGGGAACTTGTCTTGCTTATAACCTTAGTCTTATCACCGTCGACTTCCGAAGAGCACCTGGGAGTACACTGTACACCCACTCTTTCAACATCTTTTCACCAATTCATGCTACATTTCCCTTCATCTTATTTTCCACCGGATGCCGTTTTCTGAGATTCATTTGCAGATCTGAATTTGTTTATGTTTGAGCCTATATCTTACATGGTTTAGCCAACCAAGAGCAATTAGTCATAACTTGTGGGTTCACCTCTTTTGTTATATCGTACTGTTCTTTTTAATTGGATTATTTTATGCTTGTTGAGTGCTTGCAATTCATGTTTATGATAAATAACAAGCCCCAACGAACATTCCCTTCAATTCAATCTGCTGTTACATTCTGATTTCTCAAGTTATAGTTTGGTGGTGGTTTGCTTTGACCTAAGACTGAAGGCGAATAACTCCTAAGCTCGAAGAAAGGTAGAACAATATGGACAAGTTATAGGGATGGTGCCATTTAAAGCGTTTCATTCGTGTCAGTACTGTAGTGTGTCTAGTGTGCATTCCTGCTTAATATGATTGGGAGAAGAATTTGTTTCCGTTGAGTCAGATCGATCCTTCCATAATTAAGATAGTTTTGGATGGTTCCTAGCGTTGGAGGGGTTTCATAAGTTCGTATTAACCATTCTAAATGCCTTATTGCTTGGCTCCCTTGAAGAATAACTTAACGCAATGCAGCAATTGAGTTTGTGTAATATATTACCTCATCGGGCCATTGTGGTAGGTACTCTGCAATGCACATGATGAGATATGATACTTAAAAACTTGCTTCTACCTGCAGAGAGACATCATAGTTTGTTATGTCGTACTGGTATAACGGATGTGAAAAGCAATATTCGGAACACTTGCTAACTACATCATCTCTTGTAGAGTTTCTGAGTAACGACTTCTCATTTATGTCCATATCCTGGTTGTTCTTAATACTATTTCAGTACCTGTCCATATAAAACAACTACAGCATATCTTATATCTGGATTAATTTGAACTATGCTTGTATATTTGTTCTAGTCACACAATTTCCCTATTTGAACTTTGTGGCAAGTCAAAACTCTATATTGAACTGCATCTCATACGTTTTTTCTGCAGCTATATTTTCAGAGAATAATCATGTCATCATGAGGAGTTCCTTAAGTGGCTTTTCTAGTACAGCATGGAGAGGCATAAGGCATTCAAGTGTTAGAGTGATCAAGTTAGATTTCATCTTGACGGGATTTCGTGTTCAGTGCTTCTCTGCTCGACGTGTACGTGCTTCTCGGTTGCCAAAGGTGAATCCTGTGCCATCAATGGAGCAAGAAAGTGATGCTTTTTATGTCGTTCGAAAAGGGGATATAATTGGGGTCTACAGAAGTTTAAGTGATTGTCAAGCTCAAGTTAGCTCTTCGGTAATATCTATGGTGCTCTAAGTTATTTAATGCTTTTATCTTACTGTACATAATTTTTTTTTACTTCAAATGTTCCCTTGTAATCAGTATATGACAATAATTTTTTTTCTTGTGGATGTTTTTCTTCATGAGTTCAAGCTTCTTTTCCTCACAATTTTGTAGTTCTATATTTTATAATTTTATCTTTCATATTTCTGTATGTGATCACAAACTACTAAGCATGTATCATAATGGAATGAGATGGGTGTTTATGTAACTCCGACATTTGTTGCATGAGCCAGAAGTGAAGTTCACAATTTTGGCAGTTGTCCAGGGCCAATATGTTTTATGATTGATGCAACTGAAACGCTTTTAAAGAAATTAATGCAATCATTATACCTAAAGATAGTTCTCCTTAAAGTTGAGGGACTTTAATATTTTGACTCTGTGTTGAAAAAGGATACTAACTGATATTTTGATCTTTCATGCAGAAGCTTGAAGGTTAGGACATTTCTGTATTATATGGAGCATCTTTTGTATTGGCATTTATCTCTTCATAAATAGCATTCTCCGTTTTATTTGTACACATTCTATTCTGGCTGTTCTACGTGAAATCTCTTCTTTGTATCTGAAAATTTCTCTGTTCATTCTTCTCCGGTTTCCTTTTTCATTAGTTGTCTTCCATCCTTTTTAACTAAAGGGCCTGGTTTATTAGTCCATGAACTTTAAGGAGATTGAACTGTATCCCCGTTGAACGTCTGATAATTATTGTAGCTCTTCTAATTTGGTTTTGCAAAATTTGGTTTTTGGTTGAAGAAGGGAGGAACTTAGATTGGTAAACCATGAACTGATTATTGTAGAGCTTCTAATTTGGTTGAAGAAGGGAGGAGCAAAATTTGATTTTTGGTTGAAGAAGGGAGGAAGCGCTTCTAATTATTGTAACACTTCCTTTTTCTCTGTTCATTCTTCGCCCGTTTCCTTTTTTATTAGTTGCCTTCCATCCTTTTTATCTTTTTTTTTGCAATTCATCCTTTTTAACTGATGGGCCTGGTTTATTAGGCCATGAACTTTGAGGAGATTGAATTGTATCCCCATTGAAAGTCTGATAAGTATTGTAGCGCTTCTAATTTTGTTTTGCAAAATTTTGTTTTTGGTTGAAGAAGGTAGGATCTTAGATTGGTAAACCACATCCATGTCCAGTTGTATACAATTGGAAAGGAGTTCATAGTTGTGCTTGAGGGTTTGTAGTTAACATTCAGAATGGCCGAAGCTTCTTAACACCGATGTTCTCATAGAACATAAGAAAAAATCCTTAGGGTCAAATGTGTCTGACATATTTAATGAGTTCGTAGAATCCATTCCGCCATATTGTAAATCTAGTTAGTACTTAGTAGATTATTTAGTCATATAGGAGCTCAAAATGTTGCCTATTGGTCGTCACATTTCAGCTTTCATGGGGAGATATGTACATTTTTACTACCTATTAAATGAAACGATGATGCTCTTAATATTTATGATAGCATGAGTTCACCCACAATTTTTGGTAGTCATCTTCTTTTCATGAGTTAACTTTTAAACTGTAGAAAATGCACTTTCATATATGGAGGCACTACATTTACTCAAGAACATGTTATATGCACCAGTGTATTGATGAGATGGATACTTCCTCAAGATAAATAAAAACTAGTAAGATTGACTTTTGTCCTTCTCTTATTGGATATTATGATCTTCATCGATCATGGCTTACAATTTTTATTGAAATTGTAAATCTACATAATTATCTTACACATTAACTTAAAGTTTAACTTTAATTTGAACTTATGTAATTTATATTGATGGAGAGGAATTTATATTGTAAATCTACATAATTATCTTACAAATTAACTTAATTTTTTATAATGTTCCTCTTGGTATACGTTACTTTTGTTTGAATTTTTATTGTTGGGATCACTCTTTAGTTATTGAGCGAGTAAGGGTGTTTCTAATCTATTTTAAAAGGCTCTTAAAATTCTATGGAAGTGCTCCTTTAGAATCTATTCTTTAAGAGCATAGTGGCAACACTAAACATGTGCATATCCTCCAAACAGAAGTAATGGTTGTGTTTACACTTTAAAGTAACAAGAATTTAACCAATTGACAGCGTAGTTCAATTTTATCTTGCAACATTATGTGTTGCTATCCCATGCATGATTCTCAATCCAAGTTTGTCTTCACATCAAGTTCTTGTCTGCCAAAATTATTATTAGTTGATATTACTTTGGCTCTCCTTACATTTAAAATTATAACCTAATTAATATAGTCATTCTGTATCCATTGCATTCAATGCTCAACATTGGGAGATATTTATATAACCTGAACTTACAACTTAACAGACTAAATTTTCCATTTGGATTTAAATTTTTTGTAGTCAAGATTGTGTAATGAAGGACATAGATAAGTGTTTTGGGGTAGATCTTTGATTATAGAGTTAGAAACAAGTGGAACAGAGAATGCTAAGACTAGCACAAATTTAGGGCATAGTTGTCAAGGCGAGGTGAGGCGCCCGGAGGGAGCCTAGGAGCCTAGGTGCGCCTAGGCGTGGCCTTACGTGCATAGGTGTGGCCTTATGTGCATAGACATTCTCCAGGCACGGGTATATATGTATAGTCTATACTTTCAGGTATATATGTAATAGGAAGCAATATAACATCTTACTAACATGAAATTGAACATATTATAGTCAAATGCATGCAACACAATGACACATGCATAATATAAACAAGTAAACAACAAAAGGAACAAATAGAATACAAACACTTACTAACATAAAATTGAGCATATTCTAATCAAATGCATGCAACACAATGAACACATAGTATAAACAAGTATACAACAACAAATTGAACAAAGAAGATGGGGGCGGGTTGGGTTTTACTTAAAAAAAAGACAAAAATCATTGCCTAAAACTAGGCGTGCGCCTAGCCTAGGTGTGCCGGCCGCTGCTTAGTGAGGTGCGCCTGGGCGCACTGGGGCCTAGATGTCTCCAGGCGCCTAGTGTGCGGCCCGTGCCTTGACAACAATGATTTAGGGTAAAGTGAGGGATGCTATTGAGATGGTAAGCCCGGTTAGGACGTGGCTTAGATTCAGGTTGTTTATTCAAGGACTTGCCCTTGGAAATGATCTAATGGTGAAATAATTACCATAGATTTATCCCAAATAAATGTGTGGCCTTGCTTTTTTTTTTTTTTACGTTAACGAGGTTCAACATATAGTCGTGAAGCACCTTAATCTATTCTTGCTTTTAAAGCATTGACACTTACTCAATATTTGAGTCCAGACATCCTATCCATCTCAAGCCTCTTTTTGAATCCTTTACAATTTGTTCATGTCGTGGGCCATATTTTCTTTTGCTAGTCAACACCAACTTTTGTAAATCATTCCTTAAATGGTTCCATTGAAGTTTTTAGAGGTCTTCATCTTCTTACTTTTTATGTAGGTCTGTTGCTCTTGGTGTGGTATTCATCCGTCTATATCGTACCAACAATAGGATTTCTGTACATATATCTGAAAAGTTTAGGAACTTTGGGACAAGTTGAACTCTTATGGACCTCTAAATCTCCAAAGCTATTATACTGGAACTTGGAAGGGAAGATGCAAGTTTCAAGCAACTTTCATACCTCTCAAACTGAATTGTTAAGAAACTGAAATACCGAGTCTTCATATATAAGTGAAGATACTAAATTTTGCAGTGTACGATGCTATTATAGCGTGAAGGCACTAACCTTATCACAGTGAGATAACATGTTCCACAGGACACTTAAGAAATTTTCACATATTGTATTCATCTGTAGAAACCATCATACCAACAACACCACCAACGATGAGGACCTATGTTCTCCCCCATCTCCTCCCTTCCCCTGTCTGCTACATTCTTCTAGTTGTTGGTGTTTCCAACCTCTAGTAGCTGGTTGGGAGGTGGGTATAGGTTAAAGTGTGGTGGAAGTGGAGGACGGCTTGACAAGAAGAGAAGTATTGAGTGGAAAGTATGAAGAAGTGACGAGGGTGATGACTGAGTGTGAAGTTGGTAGTATAGCAAATTGAATGTAGTGGAAGAGTGGCGGTAGTTGGATCTATGGAGATGACAGGGTTAAGGAGTGGATGAAGAAGGGTAGACAGTGGATGGTAGAGTGGAAAGAGGATGGAGGGTGAATGGGTATGCAGTGAGAATAGGTCAAATCTCTAGTTGTGAAAGCATAGTTTCCTTGAAGCCCGCTTTTCAAATAGTATTTCTAATTTCTTTACCCGTTCCCAACTTTTAGCTAAATTGCGGCTCAAAACACTATTCTCCCTGAATTTCTCAATTTTGGTAAGACTAGATCCTGATGTATAACTTCTATGGGATCGATAAGATTGGGGCCAAATCCATTGATAGAAACCCCACCCTTATTGGCAATCATTGATAGGTGCAATTTGATGTCAAGTGAGCTGCAAAAAGAAAGCATTTTGTTAGGATTGGTTGGACCTCATGAGCAAAAGATTGTTAATGTTTGACATCTTATTCATATTTCGTGTCGTTGAAGTAGTGATGCTACCATGTTGTCCTATAGGTGTACAAGCGTGTTCATCAATTGGACCTTAAATTACTTCTAATAAAATAGAATTTGTTAGGGCTGCAACTCGGCTGGATGGGTCGGGTTGGGGGTTAATCCAAGCCCAACCCAAGTACTAGAACCCTCAACCCTAACCCAACCCAACCCAACCCAACCTCCAACCTGAGATGCCCAGTCCAAGCCCAACCCAAGCAAAATTTTCCAAGCTCTGGGTGGGGTCGGGTTAGCTCAAGTTGGTAGGACGGGTCGGGTTGTGCTAGTTTGGGTATATTTATTTTCAATCATTGATTGAAATTGACATTGAAGATAAAAAAACTGAAAGAACTTATACTAGTTAACACTACTATACAACTTTTGTTGCATTTCTATCCATGCAATTTACTAGATCATTAAATAATGTCTTTATTTGATAACCAAGAAGCAAATAAATAATATGGAACTGGGTGAAACAGATGGCCGTGATTGCGACCCCCTCAACATTTGAGTACCCGGGATGGCTGTTATTGTTACCTATATATCACAGACTCACAAACATACACGAGTACTCGGGTTCGGATTGGGCCGGGCTGCCCGACTCCTCTACCCGATCCCGTACCGAATTCCACTCGGGTTGTAATTTTCAACCCTAACCCAACCCAGGCTTCAAATACCTTAACCTAAACTCGCCTAAAACTTGGGTTGGGCTCAGGTTGGGTTGGGTCCAACCCGCCCAAGTTGCAGCCCTAGAATTTGCCTGGTACTAAGAGGCCTGGGGTTCGTACTTCAAGCTAAAACAACTAAATTCATGTAAAAAAGTGAACACATTTTGTTCAACTAGATTCAATACGAGTCTATGAAATATTGGTTTAAAGGGAACTTCTCACTGGAAATATGTACATACAAAAGGCTGTTTTTTTGGGTCAATTATTTGAGTTATTGAAATGAGTACGGAGATTTCCAGCTAAACCGTAGTCTACAGTGAAGGTTTTAGAGTTTCAGAAGTAATATGTGGGTGCTCCAAAGGGTTTTGATTATATGGATTTGAAACAAAGTCTACTTTGGTTGAAGCTTACGTAAAGAATAATGGGATCTGATTAATGATTTTGGATTTGTCCACTTGTCTAAAAAATACACCATTAAATACAAGTACCTATGATTTTGGTTTTTCTCTTCCACATAATAATGGATGGATGCATGTTCATTTTCCTCTTCTAAATGCTATATACCATGTTATTGTAATTGCTAAGTATAAGTTTATATCATCCAAAATTACTACAAAGCTTTCTTTCTATATAATGCATGCATTTTATATATTTTGTTCCGGGGGTGACATACTTATCGCAAACAAGAGAAACTTGTTCAGTAGTGATATAATATGATTATGCTTCCAGAAACTATTGTAGTCAATGCACATAGGAGCATATATAATGCTAGCGATTAATTAGGCTGTTAACATTTCTATGATTTAGTTAAATCCTTGAACTATTCTTTTATAGGTATGCAATCCTCCTGTCAGCGTGTACAAAGTTCACTCTTTGCGTAAAGAAACAGAGCAATATCTTGCTTCTCGGGGGCTAAAGAATGCTCTGTACTCTATGAATGCTGTGGATGTGAAAGAGGACCTATTTGGAACCCTTGTGCCATGCCCTTTTCAAGTACGATACTGAAAAGCCCGTTCCTGTTTATTTAATTTTTTAGACTCGGCATAAGTAGGTGTTTGCACAGAGATTTAAGTGTTTTTGATGTATAGTTTTGAACCAAGAAATGTGCTCAAAAGATTTCATCAAAAGATTTCTCAAATGTTGACTTTTATTTGTAATTTGGATTTAATATGACCTGGTTATTGGGAGACAAGACTCATTTTTCCATAGGCTGTCACTTTGTTTCCACTGCTTTTTTATCTGTAATGCTATGCTTCCTAACAATAGTGTTACCATGGATTAGATTATTTGGTTCTTTGTCTCAAGATATAATTAAATTTGGATATTAATCTTTTGAACAGAAGCTGTGCAAAGTTCAACAGATTTTTGAGGATGGAGAGCCAAGTAGGATTCTGTTGCCCATTACTTTCCACACGTTAGTCTTTCCGAACATTTATATATATATATATATATATATATATATATATATATATATATATATATATATATATATTCAATAAGTGTTCTGTTTTTTTTTGATTTATTATTATTTGGGAATGTTGTTTTCCGCTCTTTGCATTATGCATTGTGCCACAGAGATGAATATAGTTTCCTGTATCGAATCTTGTCTTCTACCCTCTTTGTTTAGACCCTTTCATTATTCTACAGGAACCTTGGTGAGTTGCTCCCTGTTCCATGAGCTTGAACTGCTTATCCAACACCATAGTTCTCCCTAGGACTGACTTTTTAGGTTTCCTGCCCGTCTCTTGCAAGTTACCTTGGTCAGGTTTTCACTTTCAATCTTAGAGTTTATAGCTGGTTCGGAAAATTCTTATTAATCTTCCATTTAGTCGATCCATCATGATGGGATAAGACTTGGATGATGATGGATTATCCTGGTTATAATCATTCAATGGACTTTTAAGAAAAACAACAATTCGAGCATCTCTCGTTATATGCCAGGTTCTAGGGGTGTGCATCAGTTCGAAACCTACCTATTTAGGCAAAACCCAAACCGATCCAACCTTGGTCGGTTTTGAGGATTTTTAATCCAATCCAAACCGAACTAAGATTGGAATCCAATCCAATTAAAGTCGGTTTGGATTGGATTGGATGGTCGGTTTAGGCTTTGGATCATGTTCTTATTGGGCTCCCCCCCACCCCCTTCTATTAGGACCTAGTTTAAACTTAAAAAATAATAATTGTTATCAAATCATTAGGCCTATTTATGATTTTTAACTGATTTTGTGGCATCCTATAGTATTGTAATGGTTGTTGGTAGCAAGGGTATATGAGGACATATGGTATATTTAATAAAATATTATATGTATATACATATGTCGGTTCGGTTCGGGTTAGGTCGGTTTTGAATTTACAAATCCGTCAACCGATCCAATCATGTCGGTTTTTTAAAAACCTAATCCGATCCGATCCATTGAGTGTGTCAAAACCGATCAAAATTGGTCGGTTTGGTTTGGTTTGGTCGTTTTGATCGGTTTGGTTTGGATCCTGCACACCCCTACCAGGTTCATTTTGCCCAAACATTCATCGATATAATTTTAACTTTTCAAAACAATTCTTTTCCTAGTAAAATCATCATCCATGTAAATGATTCTTGCATGGAATGATTCCTCTACTTGTCATAATCTTATGGTTTCTACCATTCGTAATGGTCTTAGCCTTAAGTATCATGTTACATTGCCAAGTTCCGAAACTTATAGCTTTGGTTTCAAGTATGGTGGCAACAAAGGGTTTTTACTGTGATATCAGTTTCCTATCTAAACTTAAAATACTTACTGAAATAAAATTTTATATTCTTGAGATTTATTTATGTCCTTAGATACTAAATCCAGAAGGAATTGCTAATTTAAACAAACATGAAAATGTAATCCGATACAAATTAGATAGGATGAGGGAATGAAAAAGTGGGGATATAGATAACTCAGATGCATTAAAAGTGAAGTCATTACTAATTCTTGTGAAGCATCATAGATAAATAGAGATGGAAAGGCTAATTTTAGAAATTATTGAAAGGGAATGCTGCTTGAGGAGAATCCGAGAATATTAAAAAAAAAACCACAATCAAGGATATGACATATTTACCTTTTGCCCAATCACAATAATTGAAGTGGAGGCAGCTTCAAAAGGATGTAGAAGCGTAAAGCACTTGGTCTCAGACTCTTAGTGAGATTACCACTTGAAGTTTGGAAAATCTTGCGAGGAATTAGATTAATCTTTTTATCTGATTTATTGAAAAAAAAATCTTGAAAAGAAGGATAATGACAAATGATGTAGAAGTAACATGGTGTCTTTATATAACAATAAAGGTGATATACAAAGTTGTTTCAATTATCATGAATTAAGCTTATGAGTTACACCATGAAAATACGGGGGAGGGTGATAGGAACAATTGAATAAATATTATAAGAAAGACAATATTCTGGAAATCTAATTTGGATTTATGCTCGTTATATTTACAACAAAGCCTATTTTCGTGCCTAGACAACTAATGGAAAGATTGGGATTCGATAATGTTCTTTATATGTTTTTGACATTGAGAAAGTTTCGATAGAGTAGCTTGAGATGTAATTTGATGAGCTTTAAGAAGGAAAGGGGTGACTCAAGGTTATACTAAAATTATCGAGGGAATATATGAGATGTAGTTTGCTGGGCTTTAGGAAGGAAAGGGGTCCCTCCAGGTGATACTGAAATTGTCCAGGAAATGTATGAGGGATTAATTATTACCCTGAGACAGTGTTGTCAAGGCGATGAGGCGCAAGGGGCCGCTAGAGCCTGAGGCGCAAGGCTCACGCCTTAGTGTGTAAGGCGCAAAAATATATAATTTGCTTTAAAAATTAATAATAATTATCAAAAAATTCTAAAATTCATAAAAAAGATATATTTTATGGAAAAAAAAAGAAATATGACCATTATTCACCTAAATTAATGCAAGCCACAAGGTATACACTAACTCATAAGTCATAACTAGTGTGGTCATCAAATGAACAATTTATTATAGGCAACATGCCAACATCATATTCATAAAATGAAGGGATACATTACTCATAAGTGATAATTGATAAGTGAGAACTCATAACCAATGAGTAAAAAAATCATCCATGAACCATGATAAGTTAACATTGTCTTAATTCTTAAACAGTTAAACCATTTTAATAGATTAAGAAGTACAAGTACTAAAAAACAGAGGACACGCTCGTATAAAAAAAAAGACAAATCATAAAACCACTCAATCACTCATCATCATCATCATCAAATAAACCCTCCACATCATCTTGATTGGCATGGCCATCCGCATCTCCAAAAGGCGCTTCTTCAACAAACCGGTAAAAAAAAACTGAAAAAAAAAACCAAACACAGTAAGGCGCGCGCCCTGTCCGCCATGCGCCTGGTTCATGAGGCGCTGAAAGGCGCGCCTGAGCCACGCCTTGCTGTGCTCGCCTCACCAGGAAGCGCCTGAGGCGCATATGACTGAATCGCCTTGAGGCGCGCCTGAGGCGCGCGCCTCACTGCGCCTTGACAACTATGCCCTGAGAAGAAACTGTGGTGAGAAAAATAAGTTTCCAGTAATACTGTAACTTCACTATGGCCCATGGGTCAACACTAACCACAATGATGGACTCGTTGCCATGATTCAAGAAGAAGTATCATGATTTATGTTATTTCAGGATTTACAGATGATAAAGCATGTTTGTTGAGACAACAACAATGATAAATGCTAAATTGAAATTATGGAGTAAAGCTTTTGAAGATATGGGTTTAAAAATTAGTATAACTAAAACAAAATATATTGAATGTAGGTTTAATGAAAGTAATAATTATTATGAAGTTCTTTACAAAATTAATGACCAAGAAATACAACAATGTGATTGTTATTAGTAACTTTGATTTATTATGCCCAGGAATAGAAAGGTAGATGAGCGAATATCAAATAAAATTAGAGTTGGTTGGATGAAGTGGAGCTGGTGAGGAAGATCAACACATGCCTTTTAAGACTTAAGGAATAATGATAAATTTTACAAGACAACAATGAGTTTCTTAGATGCTATAGAATCGGCATTTTTTTTTGGTTATTGTAATGAATCTATCCTGATATTATGTTATTGCAAACAATATTAACTGGCTCTACATGTCATGAACACTAAGTTTAAATTGTTCATTAGTCGCTACCTCACCCATAAATGTGTTATAAATGGCATCAACTTCAGATTTGTGTGTTCCAACCACGGGTTAATTACGCAAGGTTGCTTTTATATAATGTTTATATCTGAAATATAATTGCTGTCTTTCTTCCAGCAACCAGATGGACTTGACTTTTCGGCTGATAAGTCTCCCAAACAAACATCTCTTCAGAAAAGATCAATTGAAATTGTTAATAGCTTGGTAATCTACTATCTCTTGCTTTATATTATGAACTATTTTTTGCTTATCTGTTGTTAAATTTTTCGTGGTTTTATGTTACCTACTTTTCTCGAAGCTACTTCAAAACTTAGTATTGTCATTTTTTTCCTTATGACACCAAAAAGATGTGCAAAGCCCTGATTTTTCTTTTTTTTTATAAAAATGTGATTGTCATACTTGATGAGCCATCTATAGAACCTGAGGAAGGATGTCGCTTTGTAAGTAAATATTGTTGAATGATAGAATCTTTTTTTTTTGATACGCTATGTGCTTCTCTGTGTATTGAAGTACTTGTATTTAATTGATTTGGGTACATTAATAATGGATTCATGTTACGGAGTTGAAATAGTACTATCATAAGATGTGAACGATGCAACATAGATTGTTTATTTCTTACTAAATTAAATAACAGTTGATTTAGAGGGTTCTGAACTAAGATCCGGTGAATATGTTATCCCAGGGCCTACAAACACAGTCCTACAAGGAAACAAATTCTAGTCCTATAAACTTCCACATGGTTAGGGAGGTACCTTTTTATTAATATTGATTTTCAATTGCATACAAAGAGTTTCAATGGATTATTCTAAGGCTCAAAGGTTTTTTTTTTTTTTTGAGAAATCCCCCTTAGTGAATGAGGGGGGGGGGGGGGGGGGGGGGGGGTTCGGCCTAGACCCCTACCAGTATATTAAAAAAGCGAAGAGTACAAAGGCCAACCAGCTAAGCTCGAAAGAAGAAAAAACATCAAAAAAGATTACAAATAATATTGTCCAATTTCTCTAAATCCTGACCCTGAAGTGCTATCTTCCATTGCTACAATCGGATTTTAATGAGCTTCATCACTGTCTCTCTGCTCGCGATCTTTTTTCGGAATATTCTATTGTTCCTCTCTTTCCAGATACTCCAACACACCCCCATAACTACCCATAACTAGAAAGTCTCTTCTGTAATTGCCCTTTAATCCTCTTCGCCCGCCAGACCGTCCACAAAGAGAATAATGAGCTGGGACTGCCTCGTATTTTAAGGCCACACTTCAGATGGTCCCAGATATCTTTTGCAAACGGACAGTGGAGAAAGAGATGGTTAACGTCCTCTTGACCATGACCACACAGAACATAAGAAGTGTCAGTAATGTTACTATTCTTTCTTCTCTGTAGGTTAATTCTGGTCAAAAGCTTCTTTTTGGTCATTAATCACTTGAATATTCAGATTTTCAAGGGAACTCTCGTTTTCCACAACGGCGTAGCGATTGGGCAGATAATACCTCTAGTGTTGATGAAATTGTAAAGTGATTTCGTTGTGAATTTACCCGTTGACTTCCAACGCCACCTAGACTCATCTTCGGTATCGTTGACTCAAATGTATTGCAAAATATCCATAAGGTCTTGAACCTAATATTGCAGATGAAATGGTACTGTTCTGTGAAATTGGAGGTTCCAAACTGTAGTATTGTTCTAAAGTTTGCATTGCGAACGGACTGTGCACTTCTTGTTTCAAGCTAGATCATAGAGTTCCGGGTACCAGTTTTGCAAAGATCCCTCTACCAGCCACCTGTCTTCCCAGAAGCACGTCGATTTTCCATTCTTGACCATCAAGCTAGTGCCACATTTATAAATTAAACCAACTTATTAAACCAACTTTCTGCACTCCATTCCAAAAAGGGGATATTTTCCCAGAAATCCGATTTCTTGCTTGCAGAGGTTTGTATCGCTTGAAATATCTACCTTGAATCACCGAACTCCAACTATCCCCTTGATCATGCTGGAGTCTTCACCACCATTTGTCCAAGAGAGTTTTGTTGTAATCCGCTAGATCAATGATTCCTAGACTGCTCTCTTTCTTTGATTTGCAAACTGTGCCCCATTTAGCTAAGTGATAAGTCTTTGCATTGGTATCCGCACCCATCCAAAGAAAATTGCTCCGAATAGAATCTATCTTCTTAGTCACCCACTTCGGCATGAAGATAAAAGGAGAGGTGGTAAGATGGAATGAGTGTTAACCCTGCATTGATGAGAGTCAGTCGGCCTCCCATGGAAAGGTTCTTACCTTTCTAACTTGCCAATCTGGTTTCCATTCTTTCAATAATCCTGAACCAGTCGTCTTTCTTCAGTTTCTTGTTGCCAGTGTAGTCAAGGCGATGCTTAGGCGATTTGGTCTGCCTAGGCGAGGCCTAGGCGATAAAAATTAAATATATTAAATAAATATAAGTCATATCTACATAAGTAATTTGTGATTTTATGCGTAATAAAATTTAAATTCTAGAGATAGATATGGTCGAAATAATACTATTTGATAATGGGTATGATCCAGAGCGTATGGTAAGCTACAAAACTATTATTATTGCATGTTCATGTAATAAAAAGTTTATAATCAAACTTGCAATTTATGAAGATTTAAAACAGTTTCTAGGCTTGATAATATGCTACGAAGGTTGAAATAATTACCCAAGAGTGGTTATTGCCTCAATTTTGCATATTGACTCCAAACACCTTTGAAGGATACCATAAACACGATGGCGAAGCAACGCACGTGCCGGAGAGGACGTTAGAGTCAATGGTACATGAAACAGAGTCTGAACGGACGACAGTTGCCGTCCGAGGGCCTATGGGACCTGCAGTGGGGTTTGCGGCTGTTGTCAGACCTGGTGGGACTGGTAGTGGCCGTCAGTGCCCTGATGGCCGTCGGTAGGCGTTGTTAGCTTGGCAGGCTGGCGACGGCCTGCTGGTGATTGTCCGGGTCCCAGAGGATGCCGGTGTGGCTATCGGCTCTGCTGGGTCGGCCGCGACTTGCAGGTGGTCGCTCGGGGTTAGGTAGCGATGTGATCAGAAATTGACTGCCTGCTAGTGTGGTCGGGGCCATCGATGGCTTCGGGAACATACAAGCAAGGTTCAAAATCATGGTATTGGTCGCGGTATCGGTCGGCCCCGAACCGGTATGTACCGGTGAGTATGTACCGGTATCGGCCGATATGGACTGATACCGGTTGAGGAAAATAACCAAAAAAAAAAAAAACTTGTCGGCAAGATACAAAATCTCGCGAAATTTCGTGAAATTTCGCGAAATATCTCGGTTTTCTCATACCTCGGCACGAAATTCCTACTACGATATCGAACGAAATGGAAATCACGATAATATTGTGATATATCACGATATTTCGCACGATATATTTGTCGGCACGAAATATCGCGATATTTCGTGGAAATTTCGAGATATTTCGGGATTTTGGCACTGAAATATTGGGACTAATTGGTTATAAAAGAGGACTGGGGGTTTCGTTCTCAGCAGCTTATTTACATATAATAACATTTAAGTAAATGTTCTCCATTTACTTATAATAACATTTAAGTAAATGTTCTCCATTTATTTTATATTATTATATATAAATAAGCAAATACCCCCCCATTTGATTTCAATAAAAATATTAAAAAAATCAAAAACCAAGTGAATCAAAATGTAGGTTTTCAGTTTTAGTAGGAGAAAACAGTTTTTTCGGTTTTTCATAAAATTTGTATGTTGAGAAAAGTGGTTAAATCAACTCATTTTTAGCTCAAAAAATTCCACAAGATGTAGAACTACAAGTACATCTAGAAGACCATGGTCCGTCAAAGAAAATTTTGAATGTATAAAAACTTTTCTTTATAAAAACTCATTTTTTCAGACTTAAAAAAAACAGTGTTTTGCATTTCAGCATAATTTTTGCACGATTTCAAACTTGCACAACTTTCTTGTTTTAAGTCCGTTTTCAAAATCGTTTGAAGCATTATTTTAACAATCAACTAATCTTTATTTTGGAACCATTTTTATCCACAAAAAAGATTAAAAATCATTTTAAAACATAGATTAAAACAGGACCAAACAAGACTGCACAAGACTCACAGACTCAAATGCAGAATATATGCGTTGTGATGCTCTACACCTGTAAATAGGGTATAAATATTATCTGAGTGTTCCAAATTGTGTATATATACTTGGTTTATGACTATGCAGAGATTCACTGAAAAATTCTATTAAAAAATCAATATTTCCACCATTTCTATAAAAGCACAATATTTCCACACTGTCGAAATATTTCCACGAAATATTTCTATATCTAGAGGGGTCGAAATATTGACCGAAATGGAAATTTCGAACCTTGCTTGTCAGTGCTGGCTTGAATTGGCCGATATGGACCGGTATGGGCCTGATATCGGGATCAGATGCTGTACCGGTCTCGAATCGGGCAAAAACGATATGTACCGGTATCGGCCGAGATTTCAAAACCCTGCACACAAGAGATTGAGAGAGAAGATGAGGAGAATAATGGTGGGAGAAAGAGAGAAGGGAGAGGGACATAGAAACCCATACTTCACGCCAAGGGTTGAGATTCTCTCCTTTGAGCTTCTCGCCCTAATTCTTCCTTTCACAAGGAGAGCTTTTGCAAATATCAAATATTTAATTCATTCATTGGATTCATAATATAGGGCCCTGTGGTCCTTTAAATAAAGTCCCAGGTGTACTACAAAAGTTTCCACCACCAATATGAGAATGAACTAAGGAATAACATGGAGCAACTCAATTCTAAAAGTACCATAATTATTTATTCCAAAATGATAAATAAATAAATAAAAACATCCATCTGTTGGGCTATGGGCTAGTCACCGAGCCAAAGAGAATGTGCCATGGCTGTCCTCCATCACCGTCGCTTGTAAACTCTGAAATCAGATGGTCATGTAGTGATGTCCCCATCACGAGTTCTAATTCAATTTAAAGTAGCACATTCTCAAATTCCATGATAAACATTTCTTGCCCTTTTATTTATTTTTATATTTGTTTGATTTGATGCCTCTAATTCAATAAATATTATGCTTTTTAAATTATTCTTTCTATTTGTTTGTTGGTCTTAATACTTCAAGTTTAATTTGAGCCATGTTCATTTTTAACCATTTATTCTTGTTATATTGTTAAAAGTTTTTGGTCTCAATACTTAACATTTACTTGGTGCCATGTTCTCATTTTACCTCATGTAATAAATGATTTTGTGATGATAAAGGAGAAAGGAACATTTTGTGGATGAGCTGGTCAGCACTCAATTAAATTTACCTTGTATCATGTGCTGCTATCATCAGGCTCATAGATCTTTCCACGAGTTATAGATTATCTAATTGGGGTTATTGTAGTTGAATCCATTGGTAGTCTTATCCATAGTTACCAAGTCGGAAGTTGGGAAAAAATCGGCTAGGGGAGAAGTTGGAAAAATCGGGAAAAAGTAAAAAAGATCGGGAAAGAGTCGGAAAACAAACGGTAGAATTTTATAATATATTTATATCTAGATGTTACAATAGGTTTTTTGAGTAATACATAACGGGATTAAAACGCAATTAATCGGGAATAAAACGCTTAAATCGGGATTAAAACGTGAAAATCGTGACTTTTTCATAAAATCATGACTTTTTCAAAAAATCTGAAAATAGTCGTGGACAGAACGTTTAATGAATAAGTTGTGTTTTAATGGAGACTTATTCAAAAAATCGGAGTTTTTGGTAACAGAGGTCTTGTCTTAATATGTGGACGAGATGTTAGTGGAGGTCGTTGCTTGTTTCAAGTTATTGTTGGAGCTTTTGGGCCGCAAGGAATATGTCTGAATGAACATGATCCACATGGATATCGGGTATGAAGGACTAAATGAGAGTTAAACCTCCTGTATAGCTATAAGAACTTTTTGTCACTAGCTATATATAGTGAAAGGATGAAATAGTAAGTATGTTTCTAGGAGAGAAGGGAGGATGAATTGGTGAGTTGCAACCAAATGTTGTACTATAACTGCATGCCAATGAGACCTAGAGGGTGTGGTGGTTGGAGTGTTGGATAGCAAGATACTTGCATATGCATTAACTAGGGTTATCAAAGATAAGACTATTGATATATATTTGCTAAGGTAGAAAGAAAAAATGTTTTCAATGATGCACTGACATACACAGTAAAACACTAGGCAGGATAAGAGGAGCATAGCTCCTTTAAGAGTCAAATTTATATTCGTCACACTCACTGTTCCTTTTTTTTGTCATTCTAAAGAATCTAGACCCAGTTGGGTTTCTTAGAAAATCCCAAATAGAGAATAAGCCTTTTCTGGTTATAGTTATGAATCTATCCTGATATTATGTTATTGCAAACAGTATTAAATGGCGCTACATAACATGAACACTAAGTTTATTGTTCATTGTTTGCTACCTTACCCATAAATTTGTTGTAATTAGCATCAATTTTGGGTTCGTATGTTACAACCATTGGTTAATTATGCAAGGTTGCTGTTATACAATGTCTATATCTGAAATATTATTGCTCTCTTTTTTCCAGGAACCAGATGGACTTGACTTTTTGGTTGATAAGGCTCCCCAAAAACCATCTCCTCAGAAAAGATCAACTGAAAAAGTTAATATCTCGGTAATCTACTATCAGTTGCTTTATATTAACTATTGTTGCGTATCTGTTTGATAATTGCCCTTGGTTTATGTTCACTATTTTTCTCGTAGCTACTTCCAAATTGTAGTATTCACATTTTTTTTGTGACACCAAAAAAAAATGGACAAAGCCTTGTGTTTTATATGTTGGTGTTATATCTAGTTCACAAGTTAACTTACCATAGTTTCATCCCCCCCCAACCCATCCATCTCTCTCTCTCTCTCTCTCTCTATATATATATATATATATATATATATATATATATATATATATATAGGGCTGGATCCGTTGACACCCTGTTTCCTTGACACTTGGTTGACACCCCATCATTTGATGGGGCTAGAGGTTTTATCATTTTTTGATATTTTGTGAGGATGTTCTCCTTGCTATAGATATCATACCCACAAAAAATCAATAAATTATAAACCTCTAGCCCCATCAAATATGCTCCTCAAATTAAATGTTATAATGGACGGTCTATATTTGAGGAGCACATTTGATGGGGCTAGAGATTTTAGAATTTGTTAAAGTTTTTGTGGATATGATATCTATAGCAAGGAGATCATCCTCACAAAAAATCAGCAAATTCTAAAACCTCTAGCCCCATCAAATGACGGGTGTCAACGGATCCCAACCATATATATATATATATATATATATATAATCTCTCAAGTGCGATCCACTTCGTGCGACCTTGACGAGCAACATATGCACTGGACTACTGGAGGAACTGCAACATATGCAGTGAACAAGGTTCGAAATTTCCATTTCGGTCAATATTTCGACCCCTCTGGATATGGAAATATTTCGTGGAAATATTTCGACAGTGTGGAAATATTGTGATTTTATAGAAATAGTGGAAATATTGATTTTTTAATGGAATTTTTCAGTGAATCTCTGCATAGTCATAAACCAAGTATATATACACAATTTGGAACACTCAGATAATAATTATACCCAATCTACAGGTGTAGAACATCACAAAGCATGTATTCTACATTTGAGTCTGTGAGTCTTTTGCAGTCTTGTTTGGTCCTGTTTTGATCTATGTTTTTAAAATAGCTTTTAATCTTTCTTGTGGATAAAAATATTTCCAAAATAAAGATTAGTTGATTGTTAAAATAATGCTTCAAACAATTTTGAAAACGGACTTAAAACAAGAAAGTTGTGCAAGTTTGAAATCGTGCAAAAATTATGTTGAAATGCAAAACACTGTTTTTTTATTTTTTATTTTTTTATTTTTTTTTATTTTTGAGGAATTCCTCTCCGAGAAGGAGAGGATGGGGTTAAGTCGTACCCCAAGCTGTATTATTAAATAAGATAAAAGAGGGGTTACAGATTACAAAGAAAAGGGATCATATCTCCTGACTGCTTAGGAGAGAGGGCTGTGGACCAGGTTCGAATCATGCTCTTGAATTTCTCCCAGACCTCCGCTATAGAAAGCTCAACTCTAGAGAAGCCTCTAGCATTCCTCTCTCTCCAAATGCACCAACAGATACCAATAACTAGAAGATCCCAAGTCGACTTGAGTTTGCTGCTGATCCTCTTAGCTCGCCAAACAGTCCATAAGGAACGCATAGATCCCGGATGGCCCTTAATGCAAAATCTGTACTTAAGCATTCTCCACAGCTTGCGGGAGTAGGCGCAACAGAGAAACAGATGGTCAACATCCTCCCTATGGGCGAGGCAGAGCGGGCAGGAAGAGTCTAGGACGTTCGGGTTATTTCGAAGGCGGAGATTAACTCTGGTGAGAATCCTCTCTTTAATCGCCAACCACATGAAGATCCGAGTTTTGAGAGGAGCTGGAGATTTCCAAAGGTGTGAAGCAAAAGGACAAATTATCCCTCCTGCATTGAAGAATCGGTAGAAAGATCGGACCGAGAAGGCTCCTGAAGATTCCCACTTCCAAATAGAGGAGTCTCTAGCGGGGTTGAGTACGAAGGAAGAAAGGATGCGGTAGAGCTCTGCTAGCTGATCCTGCTGTGAAGTATCAAGGTTTCTCCTGAATTTCACCGACCAAGAGAACTCTCCTTGAGACCTGGAAACCTGAGAACGGGCTGAAGCATTCTGGTCCCACGCCAGTTCAAAAAGATCAGCAAAGAGAGAAGCGAGTGAGATATCACCGACCCATTGATCTAGCCAGAATTTGATGTTCCTCCCATCCCCTAGAACCAGCTTAGTACCGCAACGGAAGGTTGTCCCAACTCGACAAATGCCTTTCCAGAACGGTGAGATCTTGCCCGATCGACGGCTCCTCGCTTGAAGAGGGGAAAACCGCCTAAAGTAGCGATCTCTGATGATGTTCGACCAGTGATCACCATGATCGTTCTGCAATCGCCACCACCATTTCCCCAGCAGAGCTCGGTTGAAGTCTCTCAAATTAAGAATCCCCAGTCCTCCTTGAGCTTTGGATTTACAGGCGACACCCCACTTGACTAGGTGGTAAGATCCCGAGGTACCATCCGCTCCTCTCCAAAGAAAATGGCTGCTGATACTGTCGATCTTCCTAATCACCCAAGAAGGAACAAAATAGAATGCCAAAAAATAGGATGGAATGGAGGAGAGAACAGAGTTAACCAGACAAAGACGTCCTCCGAGAGACAGGTGCCTGCTCTTCCAGTTCGAGAGGCGTAAGTCCACTCTCTCGACAACTTTAGACCATTGAGCTCTAGAAATGGGTTTGTTGCTGATTGGAAGGCCTAAGTACTTCATTGGAAGCTCGTCCATCCTACAGTTCAGAAGCAAGGAGGCTCTAGCGGCTAAGTCTTCTGAGGCCCCCACAAAGAAGAGAGAACTCTTGCTGAAATTAATTCGCAGGCCTGAGCAAAACTCCAGCCCATAAAGAATGATCTTCAGCACTGCAATCTGTTCAAGCTTCGCTTCACAGAAGAGGATAGTATCGTCAACGAAATGAAGATTCAAGATGTGCCAAGAATTACCTCGGATACCTCGGATGGGGTTATTGACATTAGCCCGCAATAAGATAGCATCGAAAGCGTCCACTGCGAGGATAAAGAGAAACGGAGAGATGGGACAGCCCTGCTTCATCCCTTTCTTAACCAGGAATTGGCTTCCCAACTCCCCATTCACGGAACAGGAGAGCTTAGAAGAAGAGAGACAATCCGAGATCCAACGCAACCAAATCGCAGGGAACCCTTTAGCTCTAAGAGTAGAGAGAATGAAGTCCCAGTGCAATCTATCGAACGTCTTCTCGAAATCTAGCTTCAGAATAAGGCCCTCCTCTTTCCTCTCCTTCAGATGATAAATGACCTCCTGAACTGAAGCCACGCTATCTAAGATAAGGCAGCCTTTTATGAAGGCGGACTGGGATTTACTGATGATCGAGTCCATGAAGGGAGCCATTCTGTTGGCGAGAATCTTCGTGACTATCTTGTAGATGCAGTTGGACAGACTGATCGGGCGAAAATCTGAGACTGATTCCGCCCCCGGACACTTCGGGATGAGAACGAGGATAGAATAGTTCAGGCTATTGAGAGAAGCCGTACCTGAGAAGAAATCGAGAACGAAGCGGATAACATCCGGGGAGATGCAGTCCCAGAACGACTGGAAGAAGAACATCGGAAATCCATCCGGTCCAGGAGCCCCATCTCCTTCCATCTCCATCACCGCTCTCCGGATCTCCTCGGCCGAGAACTCTCTTCCGATGTCAGATCCTTCTGGAAGTCGACCCATAGGAAGATTATCCCAGTCCAGCGAGGCCGAGGAGGAAGGCAGCGACCTGAAGTAATTCTTAAAATGGTCACCAACCCCTTGCAGAATAGACTCTGTGCCGGTGAGAATCTGACCCCCCACTGCAAGACTCCCTATGAAGTTCTGCTTCCTTCTTTGATTCACGACCTTATGAAAGTAAGAGGTGTTGCGGTCTCCTAGCAGCACCCATTTGTCTCTCGAGCGCTGTTTCCACATAATCTCCTCTCTTCTCAAAATCTTAAGAAGATCCTGACGAGATCGAAGCAGGTCGTTCGATTCCTCCTTGGAAAGTTGAATCAGCTCCTCTTTGGCTTCCAGAACACCGATACCCTGAAGAAGAACCTTCTTACTGGTCAGAACATTGCCAAACTCCGACCGCTCCCAGCCGCGAATCTTCTGCCTAAGAACTCGAAACTTGCGAACTAAGTTCCGAGCAGAGTTGAAGTCCACCGGAGTCTGAGACCACCACTTACGGACAAGGTCATCGAACCCCGGGCTCTCTCTCCAAGCTTTCTCAAAACGGAATCTCTTCTGAGGCTTACCAAGGATAGGACAGGTATCCAAAAGAAGAGGAACATGATCCGAGACCACTGACTGGAGAGAAGACTGAATAGAGTTGGGAAAAAGGGCATCCCACTCTCCTGAGGTTAGAAACCTGTCTAGTCTCGCGAACGAGGGTGAATCCCTTCTGTTGGACCACGTGAATAGTCGACCCTGAAGGGGTAGGTCTGTCAGGTCGAATCTGCGGATAAAGTCAGAAAAATCCTCCATCGCACCCCTGTGGCCCGGCCCCCCACGTCGCTCATGGCTGAACCGAGTCACATTGAAGTCTCCTCCCACCACCCAGGCCCCTGGGTTCGAAGCTCGAAACAGGGAGAGCTCGTCCCAGAAAGCTTGCCGAACAGACAAATCATTGGGACCTTAAACCGAGGAGAACACACAGATAGCGTTATCACGTCGAGAGCGCAGCGAGACAGAAAGAGAATAAACTCCTACACTAGAACTGAGAAAATTGAAAAGATCCTCTCTCCAACCGACAAGGATCCCACCAGAAGAACCGTTCGCATCCAGGATTGCCCAGCGGGAGATCCTGTCCCCCGTCAGACTACGAAGGAAGGAAGGGTCCGGCTGGGAAGTCTTGGTCTCCTGAAGACAAACTACATCAACCCTGTGGAGAGAGCAGAAGAGGGAAACAGCTCGGCGCTTATCCAAGTCACCCAAACCCCTAACATTCCAGAATAAAATTAACATTACAATCACTGGCCGGAGGCCAAAACTCTTTCTCTTTCCAAAATCTGGGAGGAAACCAAAAACTCCTTGGCCGCTTCTACATCACCCCCAAAAGAGAACCCGCAGGAAGTCGCGATCTGCACAATCGACTCCGGATCCAGCAGGTTCAAGAGAAGCCCAAAATCCTCCACGGCCCTCGACGTCAAAAAACTCCACAGATCTCGCATCAGGTCTCCGGTTCTCTGCGTCCTTCTGACGTACGTCCGGATGCTTGGCGCCCCTGTCACCACAGCAGGAGCTATCAGAGTATCTCCAACTGGGTCGGGTTCTAGAGGCCCCACAGAGAGATCCGACTCCACCAGTGGAGCTCTCAGCGGTTCCTCTACCTCAGGGAAATCCCGAGAATCACGAGGAGGAGAAACCGCATCCGCGTGGATCGCGGGAATAACAATCAAAGGGTCTCCAAATCCGGGGGGCTCCGAAATTCCCGAAGAATGCAAACCAGATACAGGGCTTACCGGTCTGGGGCTTACCGGTCTGGGCGACGTCCGGCCTGAATCTAGACCGGGGGACTGATTCTGGCTACTCGGCTGGGACCGGGAGGTCTGTCCTGGTTCCTGATGGCTGGGCGCGAAACCAGTCTCTGAGGAAGGCCCTGAAGAAGGAGACTCCGAGGACGAGATCTCTGAAACCCGGATGCTAAAATCAAAGAAGAAGTCCCCAAAGCGAGCAACTAATGAGGCGGGGATGAGAGACGGGTTGATCGTACGGAAGGAGATCACCAGTTCGTGCAGATCGTTCGTTGCCTCAAATTCATTGCGCACCTCCACCACTTCTCCAAACTCAGCGAGGAGAGACTGCATAGACGGGCGGTTCCAACAAGGGATCAGAACTCCGGAGATAAAAAGGTCGACCAGAGATCGGGAGCAAACACCAGAGGAACGATGAGAAGGGGTCCAAGCAGAGGCTAGAAGACGGAGAGGACTGACATCAATAGACACTCTACTGACTACCGAGTGCCTGGCATAAGGGGACGGAAATTCAACAAGGAACTCAGAAGGGCCCAAGCTCCAGGTGGGGAAAGACCACTCAGACTGCCAGAAAGTCGTGAAAGCCGAAGAGATATCCGCAGGGCTGTGGGAGTCATCTGAGGCGGTGATCACTGCGCAAGAATCTAGCTTCGCCACCAAGGAGTTAGAAGCGAAAGACTCTGGGATGGAAACAAAAGCAGGAGGGAAGGCCCTGGGAGGAGTGGGAGGGTGAAAAGCCGGTTGGTTATGCTCTGACGGAGCCCTGATCACCCTCAGCGGGCAAACAACCGAGGAGTGCCCGATCCCTCGACAAATCCAGCAAACCATGGCGTTACGGCAGGAGGATCGGAGGTGGTCCTTGCTACCACACCTGAAACAGCTACCTCTAGGGAAAGGAGGGTGAAGAAAATCTGGACGTTGATCTCCAGAAGAAGGAGGATCAACCGGGATGGAAGGTCGGTGGGGTGGCTGAGCGGGAGGGGGAAGAGGAGACTGAGAAGGGAGAGGGAGGAGCGGGGGGAGGCTGGAAGGGGACAGATGAGAAGGAGATGGAACGGGATGACCGAAAAGGTGGGAAGCCCAAGAGGTCGGACGTGACCTCTCGGCTCCCGAGGGCTCTCTGACATCACCATCATGGCGGGGTGCTCTCGGAACAGATCCGCCGCCGATCCTATCTGAGACAGCCTGCCGGGCCCCATGATCGCTTCTCCCGTGGGTCCCTGATTCCAGATCTCGCTACCGACCATTTTGGATCTTAGGGTTAATTACTGGGTGCCGGACCCACACCGAAGGCTCGGAAGTCAACCACCGCCGCCAGTTGCCATTGAGAACCTTCGGGTTGAGCGCTGGATTTTGGTGACGACGCCTCGTCCTAGGGTTCCAGAGAGGCGGCCGATAATCGCCAGAGAGTCGCTCTCCGTACCCTCTCATAATGTTTTTCCGATCTCACTGTTTTTTTGCTAAGTCTGAAAAAATGAGTTTTTATAAAGAAAAGTTTTTATACATTCAAAATTTTCTTTGACGGACCATGGTTTTCTAGATGTACTTGTAGTTCTACATCTTGTGGAATTTTTTGAGCTAAAAATGAGTTGATTTAACCACTTTTCTCAATATACAAATTTTATGAAAAATCGAAAAAATTGTTTTCTCCTACTAAAACTGAAAACCTATTTTTTGATTCACTTGGTTTTTGATTTTTTTGATATTTTTATTGAAATCAAATGGGGGGTATTTGCTTATTTACATATAATAACTTAAAGTAAATGGAGAAAATAAAAATTAAGTAAGACGACATTTACTTTATATGTAAATAAGCTGCTGAGAACGAAACCCCCAGTCCCCTTTTATAACCAGTCAGTCCCAACATTTCGGTGCCAAAATCCCGAAATTTCTCAAAATTTTCCGAAATTTTCCAAAATGTCTTCAAATTTCCACGAAATATCGCGATATTTCGTGCCGACAAATATATCGTGCGAAATATCGCGATAATATCGTGATTCCTATTTCGTTCGATATCACAATAGGAATTTCGTGCCGAGGTTTGAGAAAACTGAAATATTTCGCGATATTTCGCGAAATATCTCGAGATTTTGTACCTTGGCAGTGAAGCATAACAACATGTGGATGTTAGCGGTCTGGCACCGTTAGCTGTGATGCATGCACCGCCTAAACAATGCATCACAACCATACAAATTAAATCGGGCGGCCCACAGTGCTCAGATTGCACCAATGGGTCGTACCAACAGATTGCACTAAAGGGGGACTCTCTCTCTCTCTCTCTCTCTATATATATATATATATATATATATATATATATCAGTTTCTGAAAAGCTCAAGGCGCACATTAGGCGCAAAGGTCTTCTAGAGCCTAGACGCAAGGCGCGCGCCTGATTAAAGTAAGGCGTATATATATATATATATATATGGGGAGGGATACTCTTACTCATGGCCTCTTACTAATGATCCCAGCCATCCATTCCGATCATGATGGCTGGGATCAATTCCCTATCTTTCTCTATCTCTCTCTCGATCAAGTAAACCCGCCCGACCACCCATCACAGCCCTCCGACCCCCCCCTTCCCGACCCCGACCCCGACCCCGACCCCGACGGCTCTGGCTTCGGCAGCCCTCCAACCCCGACCTTGATCCCTCCGGCTCCGGCGCCGACCGCCCCCGTCCGGCAGCCCCGACCCCCTCCCCTTTCTGCTCCGGCGCCGATCGCTCTCCCCGACCGATCCAGATTCGGCAGCCCCCATCCCCTCCGGCCCCCTCTCGTCCGTCGAGCCACCCGGCTGGCGCCGATCGCAGCCGGAACCGGAGGGGATCGGGCGTTGGAACCGGAGGGGAAGGAGCTGGAGGCCGGAGGGGAAGGGGCTGCCGCCGGACGAGAAGGTGGTCGGGCGCCGGAAGGGGTGGTCGGGGATGGGGTCGGGGGGGGTGGGGGGTGGGTTTACTCGATCTACAGAGAGAGTGGGAGATTGAGTGAAAATCCCAGCCATCCATCGGATCTGAATGGATGGCTGGGATCATTAGTAAGCCTTGTTTGTAAGAGGCCATGAGTAAGAGTATCCCTTCCCTATATATATATATATATATATATATATATATATATAAAGAGAGAGAGAGAGAATACGGGGTATGAGCTGATAGCCCATTTGCTCATTTGAGCTGTCACTGACAGCCGTCCGATCCCAACGATCGGACCGTCCATTTAAAAAAAAAAAAAAAAAAGCTGTTAATACAGCTGTGTTAACAGACCCCTCTCCCTCTCTCTCTTCGCATCCCGAACAACCGACCCCCTCCGGCGGCACTCCCGACCCCGTCCAGCGACCCCGCCCCCCTCCGGCAGACCCCCAGACCCCCTCCGGCGACCCCGTCCCCCTCCGGCGAGTGCGATTCACCATCGGCATCTACCAGATCTCTTTGATGGTGAATTGCACTCGCCGGAGGGGGACGGGGTCTGCCGGAGGGGGTCTGGGGGTCTGTTGAAGGGGGACGGGGTCGCCGGAGGGGGTCGAAAGTGCGGCCGGAGGGGGATGGGGTCTGTCGGAGGGGTCGGGAGTGCGGCCGGAGGGGGACGGGGTCGCGTCGGAGGGGGACGGGGTCGCCGGAGGGGGTCGGGAGTGTTGCCGGAGGGGATCGGTTCGGGCTGCGAAGAGAGAGAGGGAGAGGGGTCTGTTAACACAGCTGTGTTAACTGCTTTTTTTTTTTTAATGGACAGTCCGATCGTTGGGATCGGACGGCTGTCGGTGACAGCTCAAATGAGCAAATGGGCTGTCAGCTCATACCCCGTATTCTCTCTCTCTCTCTCTCTCTATATATATATATATATATATATATATATATATATATATATATATATATATATAGTAGTGATACATTGCGACCGGTAACGTGCGGCACCCCCTTCGGGGGGTATTTTTGGTATTTTTTTTGAGGATTGATCACCCACCCTTGGATAGCACATACAAAAAATTTCAGCCCGATCCAAGACCCGTAGGCCGTCCAAATGTGTTGATCAAAATGACGATAAAAATGAACGGCCGATAAAAGGCGATCACATTTGGACGGCCTACAGGTCTTGGATCGGGCTGAAATTTTTTGTGTGCTATCCAATGGTGGGTGATCAATCCCCAAAAAAGAAAAAACCAAAAATACCCCCGAAGGGGGTGGCCGCACGTTACCCGGCCGCAATATATCACTATTATATATATATATATATATATATATATATATATATATATATATATATATATATATATATATATATATAGAGGAGTGTTACGTTGCGCTGTGCGCTGCCCGCCTACAAAATGCGCTGCCTTTTTCTGACCATCCGATCGAGCGGATCGAACGAATCCGCGTTCAACTCCCCCGCACAGCGCCCTGGCCGTCTGATTGTTTCGCGCAACCGTCTGATGGCGTGCATGCACAGCCGCCCTGTGTCAGCCGCACAGCTACCCTCCATCAGCCGTCCGATCCCCATCCCGATCACAGGATTCAGCCGCGCAGTGAGCTGTATTCGGTCCCATTGATTCCCATCCGTTGGATCGATGGGAATCGAACGGTATAAAAAAATTTCGCTGTTACTGTAGCGGCTACAGTAACAGCGAATTCATTTTATACCGTTCGATTCCCATCGATCCAACGGATGGGAAATTTTTTTATACCGTTCGATTCCCATCGATCCAACGGATGGGAATCGATGGGACCGAATACAGCTCACTGCGCGGCTGAATCCTGCGATCGGGATGGGGATCGGACGGCTGATGGAGGGCTGATGGAGGGTAGCTGCATCGGCTGGGGCGCTGTGCGGGGGAGTTGAACGCCATCAGACGGTTGCGCGAAACAATCAGACGGCCGGGGCGCTGTGCGGGGGAGTTGAACGCGGATTCGTCCGATCCGCTCGATCGGACGGTCAGAAAAAGGCAGCGCATTTTGTAGGCGGGCAGCGCACAGCGCAACGTAACACTCCTCTATATATATATATATATATATATATATTCAAAGCATGCATTACAAATAATATATGTTGGCTTGTTGTGGGTGGCATGGTTGAGATGCATTGTTTGGGTGGTGCATGCTTCCTAACATCCATATGTTGTGGTGCTCCATTGCATATGTTGTACTACTTTCATTGGATATGTTACACTAGGCGGTTGAACGGGCTGTACGGTGCATGCACGCTAATTTTCACATGTTGTGCTCCATTGCATATGTTGCAATACTTCCAGTGCATATGTTACTCGTCAGGGTTGCACCAAGTGGATCTGACCAACATGATCGCACTTGAGGGATTTTATATATATATATATATATATATATATATAGGGGAGGGATACTCTTACAAGTGAACTCTTACAAGTAAGAGTCACTAATGAGCCAAGCCGTCCGATCAAATCGGGTAGCCGTCCGATCAAAGAGAGGAAAAACTCTCTCACAAGTGCACCCCCCCCCCCCCGACCCCCTCCGGCTCCGGCGCCAGTCTCGACCCCCCCCTCTCTTGACCCCGATCGGAGCTCCGGCGCCGATCGCGTCAGTCCTGACCCCCTCTGGCTCCGGCGAGTGCGATTCACCGTCGGGGTGCTGCGCCGGAGGGGAGGGCCGGTCGGGATGCTGTGCCGGAGCCGAAGGGGATGGCTGCCGGGGTGCTGCGCCGGAGGGGAGGGGGTCGGGGCTGCCGGAAGGGGAGGGGGTCGGGGCTGCCGGGGTGCTGCGTTGGAGGGGAGGTCGGTGTCGCCGGAATCGGGGCCGGAGTCGGAGCCGGGGGGTGGGGGGGGGGAGGGGGTGGGGGGTGGTGCGATCTGGGGTCGGGGGGGTGGGGGGGTCGGGGTGCTGCACTTGTGAGAGAAAGAGAGTTTTTCCTCTCTTTGATCGGACGGCTACCCGATTTGATCGGATGGCTTGGCTCATTAGTGACTCTTACTTGTAAGAGTATTCCTATATATATATATATATATATATATATATATATATATATATATATATATATATATATATATATATATATATATATATATATATATATATATATATA
>OX393555.1:74152306-74186994 GCA_947650365.1 Chamaelirium japonicum
ATATAGGGGCATGCCATAATGCGGCATGCGGTATGTGCGGCATTGTACCGCATCCGTTTGATGCAAGTGCTGCGTGCATCAGACTGCTGCGGTAGTGTCGCACTTACCGCATTATAGCATGTCCCTATATATATATATATATATATATATATATATATATATATATATATATATATATATATATATATATATATATATATGGGGAGGGATACTCTTACTCATGAGGTCTTACTTATGGGGTTACCTATGATCCGGACCATCTGTTTGGATTCGATGGATGGCTCCGATTACAATTGGACCTCTCCCTCTCTCTCTCGATCGAGCGCAGCCCTGACCATCCCCTCCGGCGCCCCCGGCAGCCCCGACCTTCCCCTCCGGCTCCCCGGTGGCTGGACCTTCCCCCCTGGCAGCCCCGACCTTCCCCTTCGGTGCCAATCGCAGCCCCAGACTCTCCCTTCCCCTTCGTCGAGTCACCCTACCGGTGAATCGCACGTGCGCCCTCCAGTAGGCACCCCCTCTCCCCCTCCGGCGATCGCAGCCCCGACCCTCTCCCTTCCCCTCCGTCGAGCCACACCGCCGGTGAATCGCACGCGCCCCCTCCGATAGGCACATGCGATCGGTGCCGGAGGAGAGATGGGGGTTGCGATCGGTGCCGGAGGGGAGGGGGGTTGTCGAAGGTGGAGGGTGGTTGGGGAGGGGGAGGTCGGGGCTGCCGGGACTGCGATCGGTGTCGAAGGGGAAATGGGCTGTCGGAGGTGAAAGGTCGGGGCTGCCGGGGCTACGCTCGGCGCCGGAGGGGAAGGTCGGGGCTGCGCTCGATCGAGAGAGAAAGAGAGTGAGAGGTCCAGCTATAATCGGAGCCATCCATCGAATCGAAACGGATGGCTCGGATCATAGGTAACCCCATAAGTAAGACCTCATAAGTAAGAGTATCCCTCTCCTATATATATATATATATATATATATAGAGAGAGAGAGAGAGAGAGAGAGAGAGAGAGAGAGAATACGGGGTATGAGCTGCCAGCCTATTTATCAATTTGAGCAGGCAACTCCTAGCCATCCGAGTTAAATCACTGGCCGTCCATTTTTTTTTAAAAAAACACAGCTGTAATACAACTGACCCTCATCCTCCCCCCCCCCCTCTCTCTCTCTCTCTCTCTCTCTCTCGCTGAATGCCCGACACCAGCCGGCCAGAGGTTCTCGCTCATCTCCGACAGCGTCGGACCCTCTTCTCCTCCGGCAGCCTTACTCCCCTCCGGCAGCCCCTTGACGAGGCTCGGTCCCTCGTCACTCACCCTTACCCCGTCACTTCGGCAGCCTTGCCCCCTTCCGATGTCGATCGCAGCCCCCTTCCTCCCCGACGCCGATCCTTCTTCAGTTTTCGTCGCAGAGGAGAGTGCTAGATGCCGATCGCGATTTCGAAGAGAAAAAGGGCATGTAGATCTTCTTACGGGGATGAAGAGCACAGATCTGGTCGCAGATCTGGTTAAAAGGGTTGTTGATGTGGAGATGGATCGAAAGGAAGATGGCCCGAGATCCGAATGCGGAGCTGGTTGCCGGATGATGGAGCAGATCTGAGATAATCCAAGCGACAGATCTGATCATCAATCGCAGATCTGAGAAGATTTGTAGGTTACCGGAGGAGCCCCGACCACCACTCTCCAAATTGGCAGCCACCTTCCTCCCCGACGCCGATCGTAGCCTCGATCTCTCCCCCTTCGGTGAGGAAGGGGGCTGCGATCGACACCGGAGGGGGGCAAGGCTGCCGTAGTGACGGGGTAAGGGTGAGTGACGAGGGACCGGACCTCGTCAAGGGGCTGCCGGAGGGGAAGAGGGACCGACGCTGTCGGAGATAAGCGGGAACCTTTGGTCGGCTGGTGTCGGGCATTCAGCGCACGCGAGCGAGAGAGAGAGAGGATGAGGGCAGCAGTATTACAGCTGTGTTTTTTTTTTAAAATATGGACGGCCGATGATTTAAATCGGATGGCTAGGAGTTGACTGCTCAAATTGATAAATAGGCTGGTAGCTCATACCCCATATTCTCTCTCTCTCTCTCTCTCTCTCTATATATATATATATATATATATATATAGGGGCATGCTATGCTGTGGCATGCGGTAAGTGCGGCATCGCACCGCAGCCGTCTGATGCACGCGCTGCGTGCATCGCATGCACGCAGCAGTGGTGCATCAGACGGTAGCGGTGCGATGCCGCACTTACCGCATGCCGCACTATAGCATTTCTCTCTCTCTCTCTCTCTCTCTCTCTCTCTCTCTCTCTATATATATATATATATATATATATATATATATATATATATATATATATATATATATATGGGTCAGGATCGGATGACCTAGCAAATTTTGACCCATTAATAACCCAGCACCCTTTGAGGCACTTAGAGGTTATAGAATGGGTTGATTTTTTGTAGGGATGTTGTCTATGGTATGTTGATCATTCTCACAAAAAATCAGCCCATTCTAAAACCTCTAGGTGCATCAAATGCGCACTTCAAATCACTGGTTTTTGAGTGACAATTTTAACCGTTGATTTGAAAAGCACCCTTTGATGCACCTAGAGGTTTTAGAATGGGCTGATTTTTTGTGAGGATGATCAACATATCATAGACAACATGTCTACAAAAAATCAGCCCATTCTAAAACCTCTAGGTGCCTCAAAGGGTGCTGGGTTATTAATGGGTCAAAATTTTGATGGGTCATCCGATCCTGACCCTATATATATATATATATATATATATATATATATATATATGGAAAAGGGTTTGTTGAAAATCGAGTTCACCATTCAAATGGTGAACTCGAATGGAGAAGCTGTCATGTGTCTTAAGGAAAGTCAACAATTATGGCTGGGTATATATATATATATATATATATATATATATATATATACCCTCATATATTTGTATATATAAATATCTCAAGTCGCAATTGTTGACTTTCTAAGGACACGTGACAACTTCTTCATTCGAGTTCACCATTTGAATAGTGAACTCGAGTTCAGCTTCTCGGGCGCCTATATATATATATATATATATATATATATATATATATATATATATATATAAATGCTATAATGCGGCATGCGGTAAGTGCGGCACCGCACCGCAGCTGTCTGATTCACCGCTGCATGCATCGCATGCACGCAGCGCGTGCATCAGACGGCTGCGGTACGTTGTCGCACGTACCGCATGCCGCATTATAGCATGCCTATATATATATATATATATATATATATATATATATATATATATATATATATATATATATATATATATATATATATATATATATATATATATATAGGGAATAGGGAACACGGTCCTCCCGACTTACCAACACGCTAGTCCTCCCATCAATTTGGGTGTCATATGACACTTTTAATCATATTTTTTTTATGGATGGCCAATCCACTCTACTTAGATCAAGATTTAAAAAAAAATTAAAAAAAAAAACTTAAAACAACCCGATCAATGGTCGACAAATTTAATGGTAAACTATAGCAGACAAATAGCCCTTGCTATGGTTAATTTAAAAATGCTACTTAGCATATTTTTTTTTCAAATTTTTTTCATGATCATTGTTAGGACTTAGGAGGGGTGTACCTACCTTGACCAACCCCTAATCTCGGTTAAAAAGTGCCAAGTGGCATCCAAATTGAAGGGAGGACTAGCGTGTTGGCTAGTCAGGAGGACCGTGTTTCCTATTCCCACACACACACACACACACATATATATATATATATATATATATATATATATATATATATATATATATATATATATATATATATATATATATATATATATATATATATATATATATATATATATATATATATATATATAGAGAGAGAGAGAGAGAGAGAGAGAGAGAGAGAGAGATATGCTATAATGCGGTAAGTGCGGCACCGCATTGCAGCCGTCTTATGCACTGCTGCGTGCATCAGACGGCTGAGGTGCGATGCCGCACGTACCGCATGCCGCATTATAGCATGCCCATATATATATATATATATATATATATATAACATGGTCAATTTTTAACCATTGATGGCTGGATGGTTTGATGTGGCAGTGACCTCATCTCCCGACCCACGCATAGAGACGATACGATACGGTGTGACGCTGATCCGATCTTCGCTCCCCCTCCTCTCCGCCAGGCCACCTCGATCGTTGAATTGCGCTCGGCCCCTCCGGCAGGCACCCCCGACTCCCCTCCGACTCCGGCCTCCCTTCCCCTCCAGGAAAGAATACGTCATGATGTCCTGGCAACTCCCCGCCTGGTGAATTGCACTTTCCCCCTCCGGCAGGCATCCCCGATAATGAATCGCTCATCCCACCTGGCTCTGGTCCGCCTTCGCCTCTGTTAGGTCACCCCGCCTCTGTTAGGACACCCCGACAAGTTAATCGCGCTCGTCCCTCTCCAACAGGCACCCCCGACGATGAATCACACTCATCCCCTCTAGCTCCGGTCCCCCTTTCACCTCCGTCAGACCATCCCCTACCAGTGAATCACACTCTTCCCCTCCGGCAGGCCTGCCCGACTTGTGAATCGCACTCATCCCCTCTGATAGGCACCCTTGATGATGAATCGCACTCAGCCCCCTCTGGGAAGCCCTCTGATCTCCTTCCCCTCAAACAACCACCCTTGACAGTGAATCGCACTCGCTCCTCTCGATCGAACGGCTATGAGCTGGCAACCTTATTTCAAATTAGACTGCCAGCCTATACACCGTTTCCTCTCTGTGTGTGTGTGTGTGTGTGTGTGTGTGTGTGTGTGTGTAGGAGCATGACTTTATATGCCCATGCAAAGAAGGCCTCAATGTATGCTCCTCTTTTAACATATATAGAGGTTTTCAAATAAGCTAATTTTGTGTGGATGTGTAATCTATGTTAAGGTGATCATCCTCACAAAAAATCAGCAAGTTCTGAAACCTCTAAGCATTTCAAATAAGTTCTTTAAATTAACGGTTGAAATGGACAGCTGAAAAAGCTTCTAATATTTTGGTGGACCTAGATGTTTCAAAATTTGCTGATTTTTGGTGGATATGCTATCTATAGCAATATGACCACTCTCACAAAAAATCAGCAAATTCTGAAATCTCTAGGTATATCAAATGTTAGAAGTTGTATCGTTTGTCCATTTCAACCGTTAATTTGACGAGCTTATTTGATATGCTTCGAGGTTTCAGAACTTGCTGATTTTTTGTGAGGATGATCACCTTAATATAGATATCACATCCACAAAAAATTAGAAAATTCAGAAACCTCTATGTATGTTAATAGAGGAACATATATTGAGGCCTTCTTTGCATGGGCATACAAAGTCATGCTCATCTCTCTCTCTCTCTCTCTCTCTATATATATATATATATATATATATAGGGCTGGTTCCTATGACAATGTCGTAGGGACTACCCTATAACATATGGGATGGGAAGATAAAAGTATAGTCAGAATCTTAGTTGCACGCTTTACTGTTGTACACTCATACTGCCATCGTCCTCCATTTATTGTGCGAATTAGTTTCTGTACTTTTACTGGCTTGTCGAACATAAATAGCTTAGAGATGACACCTTTTTGGCCTAGTGCATGTGTGTCTGACTGAACATGCATGAGCACATAATTTTTATACTCTCTGAAGCTTATTCACTTCATGAATTTGTGATTTCCTTCTTTAAACCAGAGTATTTTGCTAGCTTTGACTTTCCAACCTTCTACTTAATTGATTCCATGGTTTAATGACCTTGCAATATTCATTGTAACTTTGGGAGGTGAGAATTATTTATTATATTATTCTCAAACTTCTTGCTGTTTGCTCAAAATTGTCAACATATTGGTTTTTTGCCACAGGAAGCAATTGGATCCAGTTCCATCTTAGCTGGACAGTCAAAGAAACATCCAAAATTAGGGTATACGATAGAGGCTCGACAGACACATCAAAATTATGTGAGTTGTTGCACATATTGGTAAGCTTTTTTGGATGGAAATATAGGTTACCTCTTAAATATCCTTCCTTATTGCTTGGTTGATAACTTGACAGTTAACAAAGGTTTGAGATCCATAAAATATCATGACAAAGGTAGGACATACCAAAGTTTCATCCTCATCCCTGTAGAAAGGGGGCATCAAAGTCAACTATGAGTTGAACAATCATCTTACTCCAGTACACACACAGTTCAATAATGTTAATTACTTCTGCTCTTTGTCTGTGCTTGAAAAAACTTTTGATCAGTACATTCCATACATTCTTTATTTCTGTGTATGAAGGTGCTTCCTTTTACAAACCTTTTTTCTTGGAAGTATCTCATGTTACCAACACATGTAATTGTCTTGCGAGTCATAATGTGCCTAAAACTGTTTCTGAATTCTAGGTCTATTTTAATTGTAATTTTACACTATATGTTGATGGGTCCTTAGACTTTTAGTTGAGGTACTTTTACGTCTTTTTTTCCCGCAGACAATCCAATTTATGGCCTGTTTTTTTTGTCATAATTATGAATTCTATGCATTTGGAATTACATGCAGCTAGAGCTATGTGACTTAACAAAATGTGTAACTGAATAATTTGATGGTATTGTTTAATTTGGAATGGTTGGGTCTTGCAAACTCTTCCATGATTTGGAATGGGTGATACTACTTTCTTCACTCCATCGCACCCTTTACCCCCCTGCCTCTTCGCAGCCATGACCATTGCTAGGCCCACCATGACGAAGGTGATTTGCTGAATTTTCGGAATTCAAGCACACCTACCGGGTAATGAATCCTTTTCGAATGATTAAACAGCACACCAATAGAAATAAAAAAAGAGTAAGTAAAAGAGGAGAATGATCAACTAAAAGGCTAAAAGCCTAAAATTCCTATGATAAACAACAAATGAGTGCTGAAACTATAACCTAATTGATTCAAAAACATCATTAAAAAGAGATTACACCCTTCTCTTTATAAGCATCAGCTTTTCTATCAATAGGACTCATAACCTACAAATTAGTCTCATATACTTTCCTGTTATATTCAACTTTTGTAGAAGAAATAAAGAAAAGAAAAGGAACTTTACGATAAGAGCCTCCTTTAAATACCTGGGCAGTGGAGAAAAGAAGAGAGAAGGGAGTTTGGTTTTCATGTGAAAAAGAGGGAAAGAAAAGCAAAATGGGGCCTTAACTGGTTTTCAGTGAGAGGAACTGGACTTGAGGGATAATTGCCATGTGAGAGGCCAACACGAGTTTTGGGTTTTACGGGAAATCCTATTCTCAGAGTTACTTGTTTCACTAGTTTTCGTCCTTACCAAAAGTGCTTCTCTTTATCCAATCATAAAGGTGATTTGAGTTTAAAATCTGGCATACATATTCTGTGTATATTAGGACTCCTTTGAAATTGAATTTCAAATAGAACATGACCCAAAACATGACCCAAAACATGACCTAAACTTAGCCCAAGTGTTAAGCTGGAAAATTTCTGAAAAAAAATCCAAAAAAATTCCCAAAATATTGACTAAGGCGTAAACCCCTTAACTTTAATAAAATGACTAACTAGGCATCGAAACGAGCAACTTAAATATTATAGTTAAAATCATATTCAAAACCCTGTTTGGTCTTTAATTTTTTTCCTACATCACACCATCTGCCTCTTGCCATCGCCAAAGGCGCCACCACCACAACTCCCACTATCGCTCTCTACACTCCAAGAACAGCATTAACACAGTCCATACCACCACTCTTGTTACTAGACCTGTTGCCACCACCACCACCACCATCACCATCACCATCACCATCACCATCACCATGCATGTCGCTAGTGCCACTTTTTCTAGTTTCCATCATAGCCACCGCTGTTCCATCACCATCGCCTATTGTTGGATTCACCACCTACTGGTTGTTGGGGAGAACACAATGGTGAAGAAATGGAGGTGGTGACCATAAACATGAAAGGTTGACTTTGCTTGTATTTCGACGGTAGCAAGTCGGAATGCAACAAGTGAGGGTTTTCTTTGTGATTACTTATTGCAATTACATGTGCCCCACGATTTACAACTCCCCAAACGTTGACAGTACTTGATGTGGTTGAAGCTCTCAGCCTCCTCAAAAATAAGAAAAAAACAACTTCCTAGATGGCTTAAGGCTTATTGGTTGATGTTGATACTTTGGGTCTTGTTTTGTGAGAGGACACGTTGGGTCCTTGTATGTATTTGTTCCTTAAGAAACATATAAACAAAAGTGGCCCAAATGATAACACATTCATATATCAGCTTGTGTACATTGGTCGGATTTTTTTGACTTAACTTCACCCATGTTGGTATTTATTGACTACTTCCACAGTATCACTTATGCTACATGGTTTAATTGTATAAAACCATTGGTACACAATGCCAACTCCCGTACTTGCCTACTAACGGTTTGGTAAAGTACATCTTGATAATTACTATTGTGTCGTGCCTTCACTATTTCAGCTTTGATACACCATTGTCCACTAATGGGGTAGACTAGGTGTGTATGCATGTTGGTTCAGACACCAACTACACGCACACGCTATTTCAACCTTAGCCAAATCCCAACGCATAGGTCAATCTTAGCCCAAGCAAGTCTAGAGCAAGCAAGCCTCTTTGCCATTTGGGCCTATTGACAACCTGTGTGTGTGTGTATGTACAGTGTACACACTATATGTACACGCATACACACACACACATGGATATACATGCATTGGTGGGTGGGTGTGTGCGCGCACACACACACGCATATACATGCATTGGGGTGTGTGTACATATTTGTATGCGTATGTGTATATATCAAGGTTTGCAGTTTCTGTTTCGGTCCTCCCACCGAGGATCGGTTTCGGTCGGTTTCAGAGTTTCGGTGTTTCAGTTTCATTTTTTAAATTTTAAATAATTATAAAATATAAAAATAATATAAAATAATTACATTGGTACCCACTTCATAGTGGTCTTGTTTTCAAAAGAGCGTGACTTTTGCTTTACCCCGATTTTTTGTCAAAAAGTTGAAAAATCGTGATTCTGAATTTTGGCTAAGTCTGGAGAAAAAAAAGAGTCTTGTGAAAGAATTTTTTTATAGATTCAAAATATTTTATCGGTGTATGTACGGAAAAAGATTCGGGTCGTCTTTATTACGCAAAACGAGATTACAAGGCCGGGACCCAGGGACTCAGGGGTGGTGAGTCGGGTGCGGCGAAGATTTGATCAGGAGATTGTGGGAGAGTTCCTCTAGAAGTTCCCTTTGATCTGCGTCTCCACGTTACTTTGTGCGAGAGCTCTGGAGGGGTTGCCTAGGACAGAGGTCTTTACAAGGTTTTGGGTTTCTTGAGAGGTCGAGTGTTTTTTGCTTTTGCGTTTGTCCCTTTCGTGCTTCGCGCTTTCTCGGCTAGAGGGCTTTCGACGTCGTTTGCTCAATTTTTGCGTCTCCCTCAACTCTTGCTAGACCTCGGCGTCCTCGATCGTCTATTTCGCGTTGTCGATCTTGCTTTCACCGTCGGCTTTGGTTTCTGCTGTCTGGCTTTGCCTTTGCTTTAGTGTTGCTCTGGGTCGGTGTAGCTTTGACGTTTAGCACTTGAACGTAGAAGGGGTAGAGGCTTGCGGTGTTTTCGTTCTTCCGGACTTCGCGTCGTATCGACTAGAAAGTGCATTAGTTTGCTCGTGATCCTTCATAGTTGCTTGGCTTCAGCACGTGCGTGGCTTTAGCGCGGGCGTAACTTTGGCTTTGCTCTGGCTTTAGCTTTTGGCTTCTGGCGTCTGGTTCTGGCTTAGCTTTAGCTTCTTGCGTTTGGATCCAGCGTTGCTTTGGCATAGCTTTGGCGTCGGCGTAGCTTTGGCATATAGCTCTTGAACGTAGAAGGCGTAGAGGCTTGCGATGCTTTATTCTTCCGGACTTCGCAACGTATCGGTTAGAACGTGCGGTGCTTTGCTCGTGACCGTCGTAGTTGCTTGGCTTCAGCACATGTGTGGTTTTAGCGCGGGCATTACCGGTGCTTTTGCTTTGGCGTTGGCTTGATCTTCTTCTTAAGTGGCGATGACTTTCTCCGATTCTTCTTTATTCTTCCGGCTTCCTCAACGGTTGTAGCGTTGGCTTGATTTCTCTTCTTCTCTGGGTTTCTTTGGCGTGATCGGAGTCGAAGGCTTCTTTTGAAGGCGACGAGGTAGCACCGATCTCTGTGCGACGGTTGTGGCGTCGGCTTTGCTTTCCTTCTTCTCCGAGCTTCTTTGGCGTGATCGGAGTTGAAGGTTTTGTTGAAGACGACGGGTGTAGCGCCGTTTCGGGTATCCTTCTCCAAACTTTCTTTTTTGTGAATAGAGCGGATACTTTTTGAAGATGACGGGTGTGGCGCCGCTTCGATCTTCTTCTCCGGCCTTTGCTTGTGGCGTCTTCGGGGTTGAAGATGATTGGAGACGACGGGGTGATGCCGACTCCGGGCCTTCTTTTCCAAGCTTTCTTCTTCGTGTGAGGAGTCGAAGCTTTGTTGAAGACGACGGGGTGATGCCGACTTCGATCTTCTTCTCCGGCCTTTGCTTTTGGTGTCTTCGGAGTGGATGAAGATTGTTGGAGACGACGGGGTTATGTCAACTCCGGGCCTTCATCTTGAAGCTTTCTTCTTCGTGCAAGGGGTTGAAGCTTTGACCTTCATGTGCAAGATCTTCACATCGATGAGGACTTTGAGGGCTAATCAATCCCGTAGGACGCGCTTGCCATGCCTCGTGAAGCCTTGGGTCATTGAGAGCGAGCCTCTTACTTTGCAGAGCCTTCACGTTTCTAGTTTCCGACCCTTGATGCCTTCCCCCACCCCTTCTATTTATAGGCAAAGGGGGAAGGTTGGGAGAGATATGACTACGATTTTGTGCATCAATCCAATATCTCCCCCCATAACCATCAAGATATTGTTTCCTCTTTTGGGGGAAACAACTTTGATTTGTTTCTTTATTTTGTGGGGATGGTTATGGGTAAGATGTGGCTTGATCTTTTGGGATTTGAGCCATTTTTGCACCTTCCGATTGCATGGCGACACAACGTCGTCTTGTCCATCGGATCGAGGGATCGTCGTGGATCTACGGTTGTGTAGACATCCACGCCACCTCCCCCTGCATCGAGGCGGTTAATAAATATATTTTTTCTTTTCCTTTTCTTTTTCTTCATGGTCGGCCACACTTCCCCATGGGGGAGGGGGCACGGTTTCCAAGAGAAGGGCCGGTGGGCCCATTTGTATGGGTTTGCTTGAGTCGAGTCTGGTGTGTTTTAGCCGGGTTTTGCATGCGGGTCGTTGTGTGTGGGCCGAGTTTGCATGCAGGCCATTGTGTGTGGGTCGGGTTTGCATACAGGCCGTTGTGTGCGGGCCAAGTTTCGCATGCGGGCCGTTGTGTACGGGCCTAGTTTCGCATGCGGGCTGTTGTGTGTGGGCCGAGTTTCGCATGCGGACCGTTGTGTGCGGGTCGGGTTCGACCCGTGGGCTAATTTCGGTGCCCACAACCGGACTTTGGGTTTTTAAGTTGATCTTATACTTTTAGATTTCTGAGATTTTTTCCGGTCCAAAATACTGTGGTTTTTTAAATTTTTTTTAGCCAAAAGCTGTAAACTCTGATTTTGTATAGGAACTGAAAAATTACATTTTGATTACTTTGGATTTTGATTGTTCTAATATTTTTATTAAATTCAAATGGGGGGTATTTGCTTATTTACATAAAATAACTTAAAGTAAAATCTTTTACGTAAATGTTTTTTATGTAAATATGTCTGTCAAGCTTTCATGCTGAAAATATACCATATCCTGAATCCTGCTTTTACTGAGTGCTGAGTTTCGAAAACCGAAACTGGAGGGTTTTGGGACCGGTTCCGACCGAAACCGATCCGAGACAGCCGAAACGGATCGGTTTCGGCCGAAACTCCAGACCTTGGTATATATTAACATATATATATTTCCATACATAATGGTGTATGTATAATTATATGCCCACGCACACACACGTGTGCCCGTGCACACACACACACAGAGGGTTGATTGGTTGCGAAACCTGCTTATATGAGGTAACATGAAACAATCCTCAAATATGAGGTACCTTGCATTGTCTTGTTTATTTATTTATGCTGGTATGAATCTAGGAACTTTGGATTGCAGTCCGTTTTGAAGCAGCCCACTTTCCAATTCTTACCTTACAACTTCTTCCGCCCGAGTAATCTTTTGCATAATTGTATCGGAGCTTATACTTGTATATTGAATATCGTGTCAATAAATATGAATTTCCTCCAAATAAGCTTGTCAATGAATACAAATGTTTCATGAGCAATGTCTTGGACTCTTAGTTTATATATGACAAAATAAGTCTGGCCATCCATCTTCTATACATTTTTTAGTTCTTATTAGTTTCATCAAGTGAGTGGTAAAAATTATGATATTTTTTACAGATGACTTGTATTCTCGAGTTTGATGGTGCTTCGAAAGGAAATCCAGGAAAATCTGGTGCTGGAGCAATACTTCGTACTGAAGATGGAAGTGTGGTATGTATCCACCACCTTATTACCTATTTTATATTTTATTGGTTGTCTTAACGACGAAGCTTTCTAACTCTCATTTGAATGAAGATTTCTCGACTTCGTGAAGGCTTGGGTGTTGTGACTAATAATGTTGCTGAATACCGGGCCTTGCTTTTGGGATTGAAATCTGCTCTTAAGAAAGGTTTTAAGGAGATCCGAGTACAAGGTGACTCTAAGCTTGTTTGTATGCAGGTTGGTTTTTTTTTTTGTCAGGGACTATAAATCATCTCCATCACTATTGTCTTTTGATTTGTATTTAATCGGGTTCTTTTGACTTTGGATTTATCATATGCTGTGATTGGTATGAGATATGGTGGCATAGATTGAACTAGATGAGTAATTTACTGCATGTAATTTTTTGCCTATTGTTGTTCCATTATTCCATATTCCTCTGTTCTTGCATGCCAAGGCTACACTTATGCAGATGATTTAACTTAACATATTCAAGTCGTTTTTTGATATTTTTACTACTAAGTGTTTTAGTGAGGCAAACTGGAAGATGATGGCAATCTATGAAGCACGGGTACTCCGAATAGATACCGTACCAGTACCGGGTACTTACCGGGTACGGGTACGGCATAATCCGTACCCGGTACCGCAAACAGCCTTCGGTACGGCTCTGGTACGGCAGACAGTTATCGGTACGGCTTCGGTACGGCTCCGGTACGGCAGACAGTCTTTGGAGGGTGCCGATTTACTTGAAATTGCAAATCTATCACTTGATTAGCCCGACTTGAAGGTCGTGCTATTCGGAGATGATGATGACAATGAACTTTGCTATGCATTTTGTTTTGTATTGCTACTTTGCTTGGTTTGGTTCTAATGTAATGGACTGTATCGTCGTATAGCTCATGCTTAAAAATTACTATACATGAGATTACAATGTATTTCTCGCATGAATGCATTACCATATCGTCGTATGGCTCACATCGAATAATCTTGTTTTTATGGTTTTGGAACTTTGAAGCTAGAGCTTTAATGATGAAGAAATTATGGTTGCATTTGGATCTTATTCATATCTATAACGATATTATACTAAAAGTACATACATGTATATATATATACCTCGCCGTACTCGTACCCAATTTTTTTTAAGATTTTGCCGTATCAGCGTACCCGTATCGTACTCGTACACATACCCGTACCAGTACCCATGCTTCATAGATGGCAATGAATATATCAAAATAGAGTACTAAAATTGCACAAGGGTAACATGAAACTTTTTATCATTTTTGGACATAAAAATATTGACTGAAATATCCGCTAGTTTTAAAGATTTAACTTAAGTAACAAGGCTAATACTGTAATCATATCGAGATATCATCATTTTGGCCATTCACAAAGCCCATACATAATGTTTTGTTTCATTATGGTGTAGTAGATGGTGGTCTTTATTCTATTTTGATAAATTATATGGACTAGAGATTCTAAAATGCTTGCTCTTCTTCAATAGTGGAGTGAGGTCGTATGCCTTCCTAAGCTTTTATAGTAGTTCTTTCTACATGCCCTTTACATAATCTTCTAGTTTTACTTGTGTCTAGTCACATGCATCATTGCTCTGATGTCAACTGAATGACTCCAATCTATGGTAATTGTATACTCCAGATTCAAGAATCGCTTGAATTTATCGAGCTTGATGATGCTCACAAGTATCTCTTGCCCGGATTCCTGATAATTGTTTAGGAAACATTCTCAATAGTCGTTTCATCACACTACGATGTTAGTGTCAGTATAGTCAAGATGGCTAGGTGGTGCATAGGTGTTCTGGCTTGTCTAAGCGAAACAGCGCCTAGCTGGTGCCTAGGCAGTTTATTCTTCCTACATATAAGAATGAAACATGCAAATCGAGAAAGAGAAAGAACCTTATTGAATCTTGTAATAGTTGAAGTAGTATCAAAGTCATCAAATCCAACCCATAATTGCTCATATGGTCCTACCTAAGAACTATAACAAATAATTTTGAATGTAAATAATATTCAATCAATGTGCCAATATTCAGACTATTGCAATCATGAATTAAATCTACTTAATAACTTAATCATATTGCCAAAAATACCAAGTGTAAGCGCATAATTGCACATGGTTCAACTAGGCGCGCCTTTTTTGCGCTTGGAGCCTAAGCGCACGCCTTTCTAACAAAGCCTCACCATGTACTTTTTGAGGCGCAGGGGCGAGCCTAGTTGAGCTTGAGCCTAGGTGTCTTTAATAACACTGATATCTCTAGTTTTTTTCTTCTGATTTTTAAGCTTTTGCGATTTTTTGCAAAAACCATGTTGAACGATTCCACAAGCCATTTTTAGAATCGGCCCTTGCCAACTCTGATTTATTTAATGATTTTGACAATTATTTGATTAATTGAACCTTGCTTGTGGCCCCCTCTGTCGTGTGGACCCCACTCATGGGTTTGGGGCTACGTAACTTTTTCTCATTTCTCTTCGCATGCCCATGCCCAAGTACCTTTGTTTTCTCTATGTCTCAGACTCTCTTCTAATCTCTTTCACTAATTCTTTTTTATCATGCACCTCCCCTCTTTTCTCATATTCCTTTGCATGAGTAATATTCATATGTCATCAATGGCCCACAGATTAGGTATTCAACTTCTTGATACATGCAGGTTCTATAAAACTCTAATGTGCCGGTTTTCAACAATAAACAATCAATTTCAGTAATTTAAAATTAAGTTTCAGCAATAAGGTATATCAATTTATCACATGCAAACATCAATTGTGTCAGAGCCAATAGTAAACATAAGTTCCAAAGTTAGAAAGTTGCCCTAGTTAAAGATAAAGATTGTTCTCAGTTCCAGATGACGGAGAAGAAGCAATACATATGATTAGGTTAAATTCAGATATTTAGTAGTCATTAAACTTCCCTTGGCCTGTCTTCTTTTTTAAAGCTAAACTTGATTGGTTATGTAATTTAAGCTTGTCCAAAACCAACCCTCTAGGATTCCTTTGATTCTGGAAAATTGATAAAAGAGGGAAGAATCAGATTTGATAAGGGGATTGCATTACATTGGCACAAATTATATGTAAGAGTCAATATGAAAGGACAATCCTTGAACTTAAGAAATTCATTCTTTGGTCGGTACCTCCTAGTTAATGCATGTGTATTTCCACTGATTGGGTTTCTCTATCTGTCAGTATGTCCATTTTTGATCGAGGACGTGAATCCATACTTAGACTTTGCTATCCTTACTCCATCTTATTCTTGATCCACACTATTAATCTATCTCTATTCCACGATAACCATTTTGAGGAGATGCCTATACCATGTCAGCTCAGCTACAGTGGCTGCCATTGCTCTATACAAAGCTTCTGCATTGGATCGAGCTACGGTACGTTGCTTTTTACTGTTCCAAGAGATCAATGAATAAACAAATGTGATGCAATACCCACTGACGGACCTCTGGTGTCTGGATCTCCAGCCCAATACGAAACGAAGGAGACTAAACACAAACAAGGGGGATCCACTGAAGAAGACCCTTCCCTTTGTTCAGAAGAAAAGGAGGATCATGACAAAATAGATGTAACGGAAGAGATCCGGGTGAATGAAAAGGAAAAAACAAAGGATGAATTCAACTTTTACTTTAAAGAGACATGCTATATAGATAGCCCAGTTTATGAAGATTCTTATCTTGATGGGTATCAAGATAATTGGGAATTGGGAAGACTTAAAGAACAAAAAAGCTAACTCCAAAAACCCGTCCTCAGTTCGGATTGCAGGCTGCAACTCGCCTACATGTCTGTGCTTAAGATCAGATTATCGACATTGGTATTGTCAAAATTGGGTAGCAAGAAGATGCATTGGCTGATAACAAGTAGATCATATCCATCGCGCTTTCCAGGTCCTTCCAGACTAGACCGTAGCAAGCTTCCTATTGGCCTGTTACCTATCATCCCCCTCCTGGTTAGAGTAGTTGGACAGAGACTCTTTTTGTCTATGGGGGCGCCAATCCCACGCTTTCTAATTTACCCTTGGCTCTCCCTCCCCCCCAAAGCGGTTTAAACTATAACATCTTCAAAGTTTCACCCCCCTTCTTTAGTTACTAGGGGAACAATAATTATGCATATCGATCCATTATTACTCTAGTTTAGTGTAGTCAAGGTGGCTAGGCGACACCTAGGCATTTTGCCTTGACTAGGCGAAGTGGTGTTGCTTAGGCGGGACCTAGACAATGACTTTTTTATAACGTATACATTTACAATTTTTACAGTAGGAACTTCCACATGAAAGAGATTGAAGGAGAAGCCTCTTCATGTGATGAGTGCTGCCACCATCTTGTGGGAAGGAAGATGGTTTCTATCCATTTTCAACACAAAAACCCAATGGTAGATGGAAAGTAAGAATCATGTTCAGGAAAGGTTACCTCAAGTAGGCACAAAACGTTTAAAAGTGGGGCTTGGGGAGGAGAGGATCAAGACAGGGAGGTAGAGGGATAAAGAATCACACCTGTTGGTCGTTACTTGCCAGTTGCCACACAACCACCTGTCACTTATCGCCTCACTTTTCTTGGTTGTCGATTGGTGCAACCTAAATCATCTCTTTGCAAATCCCTAGAAGAAAGGGGAGCTTGGGAGAGGCAATAGTTGAAGCAAAGATACCCTCCCCCCTATTTTGCTTTAACGGGTCCATATCTTAGTGAACCCTACCCGAATGACCTACGAACCCGACTTAACAAGGGGACGTGCATGTGTCACCTAACCACCTGGCGCCTAGTCATGGCGCTCCTGAGCCCCGCCTAGGCGCCAGGGGCCTAGAAATGCCTAGGCGTCCGTCTAGACGATGCATTAATTCAGTATAGTCAATGCGTTGAGGCGAGGTCAAGGCGGCCAGGCACCAAAATGCCTTGAGGCAAGACAAGAGGCGAGCGCCTTTTCATAAATAGGTGAACATAAAATCTAAAAAATTCTTATAAAATACAAGAGTAATGCTACTTAGATAATCTTAAATGACCATTGGGCCCCGCCACCACTTATTGGGTCTGTGTTTGTTTTTTAGATTGTCCAAGTAGCATTACTCATTACAAAATGCACAACTAAATTATAAAATCAAGGCAATAGTCTGGGGTGATTAGAATTCAGGGTGATTGCATCGTATGGCTCCCCAACAAGCGACTATCAGCGAAGTAGATAGGAGTCGAACTCCCCTTCTTAAGAGACGTGTCATCAATGGCACAGATCATGCCTCCATTGATATGGAAAAAAAATTGTTACAAAAAAAGAACGCAATATCATTATTTGACATAAGGCGAGCGCCTCGGTCGACTCACACCTCACACAAAGGCGATCTAAGGTGACCGTCTTTTATCGAAACACAAAAATTCACTAAGGCAAGGTGCCACTGCCTCGCCATGCCTCGTCTCTCGCCTTTTTTTGCCTTGAGTGACCGCCTTAACTACACCGAATTAATTACATTGCTGTAGTTCGCACTCTTGATCATGCAATTCGCTTTAGCTCGTTGGCTTTAGTCATCGCCAGAGAGATGAATACAATACCCTTGATCAAATGCTCTCTTCGTATAGATTCTATCCTAATCTTGGGGAACCTTGAAGGGTTGCTCTTTGGTTGCATGAGCATATACTGCATGGGTAGGTCTCTCTACACACTAATTGGGCTTGGGTTTGTGGTAAACCACTGTTGCGAAGTTGCGTCAGATTTTTGGTACCAATCTTAGGACGTTGACAGGTCGACAGCTGATTGGAATATTCTAGTCAATGCTTTGTGGAGTCCTCTTAATCAGAGCTTTGTTTTATTGTCGACCATCTTGATGATATAAGATTTAGACTAGGATGATTGTGCTGTTGATGATGGAGTTGGCTCAGTAAATCTGACCGTGCTATAAACTAATTACCAAAATTCTTCGCCTACCGGAGCCTTCCTCTTGTCATCATAGTTTCAATTTGACTTTTCAACCTTGAATTGACTTGAAGTTTGATCCTGGGCTATGTTTCGCCTTCTAGATAAGCTGATAAAGACAGGCACCTTTACCTTTCCTCCACTAATATTATTTCCATTTTTTTATTGTGGATCTTCTTTCATTTAACATTCCATTGATTCATCTTATCTACACTACCTGTTTGGTCCAACCTTGATTGTGATCCTACTCGATGGTGACCTTCCATGTGGATTCACTATCCTAAGCATATGCATGTATCCTGAATCTTTGTTCGGGACGATTCCTACTTCGCACAAGTTTAGTCAATTGTATAGCCATTCGTTCTCAACAGTAAGCTTGATGCTATCATGAAGTGCCTAACCTCAACAACTGTAGACAAGCACTTCACCAAACCGTACTCTCTCTTGACTGGAAATGGTCCTATCACTAGCAAGTTGGTCTGCAAACACAAGACTCACTCTAATGATTAGTAAACTGTTGAAATTGTTTTTTTTCTTCTTGTGGGTTCAGTTAGGGTTTTAATTGGTGATGATAGATATGGCAGTTGTGTGCACTGTTAAAAATTTTACATAATTTTTTTTTGGCTTGCAATATTTATTGTATCTCATGTTTTATTATATAATGACATTTGTGCTTCTTGAGAACAGGTAAATGATTTATGGCAAACCAAGAACCAAAATATGGCCGACTTGTGTAGGGAGGTAAAAAAACTCAAGGATGAGTTTCTGTCATTCAAGATCGGCCATGTGTTGAGGGTAAAAGAATCTCCAATCACATAGGCTTATGTATTCAGTTCGATATATGTTCATTCAATATGATAAGTTATTTTCTCCTCAAGGTTTGAGATTGCGATTCCGGGTTCGAGTTTGGCCAAAAATATATTTAAAAGAATAGGGCAAATTACAAAAAACCTCCCCTGAACTATACACCTCATTTTATATTGGTCCCTAAACTTTTTTTTTTTTGAACAATTTGATCCCTGAACTATGCTCCATCTGCATTTAGCCCCCTCCGTCAACTTTTATTCTGAAAATACCCTTATCCTAGTAAGCATAAATTAAATATTTTAAAACAATTTTGAGTCTTTTTGGAAATTGATAAGGGTATTTTCGAGATAAAAAGTTGACGGAGGGGGCTAAATGCAGACAGAGCATAGTTCAGGGATCAAATTGTTCAAAAAAAAAAGTTGAGGGACCAATTTGAAATGAGGTGTACAGTTCAGGGGAGGTTTTTGTAATTTACCCAAAAAATATGAGTTTGAATTAAGAAATATTGAAAATTCAAGTCCATTCAGATTTGAATTTGGCCAATTGGGCTCGATTTGGACCTGAATCGGCACGATCGGAGCCTGTTTTCGTTCATACCGGCAATAATCGAGCCGTTTTGGCCTAAACGGCTCAGGTTCGGCTGAATCCTCAAACCGGTGCACAAAAGGCTCCTTTCACCTTAGAGAAATCTTAGTGAGAGGGAAAACATGAGACAAGAAGATTAACCATTTAACCATGTTATATGTGTAAGCTAGAATTAAAATATCTTTTTATTAGTTGTGGAGAAAGTTTTATAATTTATTAAGAAAATCATTAACTTCTTTTTTCCCCATTACTAATAACTCTTTTTTGACATTCACATGCTTATATGGATCATTCTGCGGTTCCACTTGTGCTGACATTCACTGCGTTCCCGTGGCTGTTGTAGGAATTCAATTCAGATGCCGACGCTGAAGCAAATTTAGCCGTTGATCTTCCTAGTAAGCAACCGAAGCCTTGTTATTAATTACGCCTCTCAGTTCTCTGCGGCCGCATGACATTGTTGACATGATCTTTCTCCAGTTGGGCAAGTCTTCGAGGAGAGCGGCGAACTCTGCTGATTCCACTTCTGAAGTCTGGATCATCTCCTGTTTTCTGGGATGCATAATCTGATTCTAACAGATGAGTACAATGTATGTTTGATCATCATCAGCTTTTGGGAGTAAATCCGCAGGTGTTAATACTATAGAACACTAAGTACCACCGATTTTTTTTAATTAAAAAAACTATTTTCTGCAACCGAGCCGGCGACAGGGTGCCCCCGCGAGCTGATGAATCAACTCGGTGTTGTATGGCCTGACGAAGAAGCGAAACTGCAATCGTTGTCGATGATCCAATCATTGTAGCCCCCTGTCATCAGCAAGTTGCTTAGTGACCTGCATGTTTTGTTATGATAGAGCTCAAATGTTGCAGTGCTTAATAGTTCAAGATTGTATTTAAAGTATTGTAGTTGTACGGAATACATTGTGGTGCGTTCTATCTGCACCTGCTGCTTACAGTTTTTTCAGCTTGGCACCTGCATTTTTTCTGCACCCAGGTCTTTTTTTTTTTTCTTTTTCTTTTCATATTGGCACCTTCAATAATCCAACTCTCACCCCTAACCTCCAGCCAAGCCTCCCCTTTGATCCCTGACGCTGGCCGATCGCCCTCTGCTGTTCCCTCCGCACTGGCCCGTTTCCACGGCCATGTCTAGCCTCTGTCACCCTCCTTTCTCCTCCTTCCTCCATCTTCATTGCACATCAGCTGTTGCTGCAACTGCCGACATTAGTATTGATGTCAAATGTCAGTGGGGCAACATCGACACGGTAATGTCGGTTAATCATAATCAGACATACCCACCCTCAAAAAATACAGTAGTTAGGCCAATACTTCAGAAAATTTGACTTACACCCCCATGACTATCATAACTATATAACATTTTGGCATATCCCCCAATTCTGACTAAATATCATATAATAATTTAGGGGGGGGGGGAGTCAAAATTACCCTTTTAAAAAAAAAAAAAAAAAATCCAGGATGATTCTATATACAACCTACAGTTTACCTAAGATGGTCCCAACTTAAAATATTTAAAAAATACCCAACATGTCCCCGGTGTGTCTCATGACTTGTGCTGAGGGCATCTACGCACATCGTTGCCGGGTCTGTACATGCGGTTGCCCTTTGCTACTGTCACTAGCCCCATGCAACCCGCCACCTCCTTCCTCTTTATTTTTTGCCCCCTTTTTCTTACTCCTCTTCTTGCTCCTCTTTAGATCTGTTAATGGGCTCGGGTCAGCCCGAAGCCCACTGGACCAGCCCAATTTGGGCCTAGTTTGGACAGAGTTAGCTTGGGCTTTGGGCCGGGTTGGGCTTAAACATTCTGCCCTGATTGTGTTATGGGCCGGGTATGGACAACCACTAACCCGACCCCGAAGCCAAAATATTTTATTTTTTATATATAATGAATACATAATTTAAAAGTGCCCACATTAACAAATATCACTGCCTCAGACATTAGGAGCATTATCTCACATATATCCTTTCAATGTACATCGTAATCAATGTTATTTTCTACTTTTATTGTGTGATAAAGAGAAAGAAAAAGGTTTATGCATATACTGCGTTAGAAATATGGGCTTAATTTGGGCCAGGTTTGGACTTGGGCTTCGTAAAAAAGTTTCAGGCCTGGTTTGGGCCAAGCCCGAAAAATTTAATTTGGGCTGGGCCGGGTATGGGCACACACTCATAAGTTTGGGCTGGGCCTGGGTATGGGGTGGCCCGACCCGAACCCGGCCCATTAACAGCCCTACTCCTCTTTTCCCCCTCCTTTTTCTGAAAATAAATACCTCGTCCATTCTAAGCTGAGTGCACCTTTATTACATTTGACCACTGGAGATCAAATTATCTGTAATACATTTAGTCATTGAAGGTCGAATGCATCGTAATGGTCGAATGCATCGTAATGGTCGAATGTTCTACAGATACATTCAGCCTCCGTTGAATGAATATATTTAAGGTGCACTTGGTCTGTAATGGCCAAGTGTTGCTATTTTCAAGACAGAGAGAGGGAAAGAGGAGAAAAAAGAGGGGGTGGGGGATCAGGAGAAAAGAGGTGGCGGAGATGGGTGGGATTGGACCGATGAAAGCCGAGGACAAACAACACGGTTCTTGTGAGGAGGGGGCGGGGGTCGGCCTGTTCGGATGCAACAGAAGAGGAAGATGAAGGGAAGATGGTTGCCTTTAGAGGTAGGTTGCCCTTCGGCAAAATGCGGGCACTTGGTAGAATTCCCCTTTTATCCAACTGATCACGTGAATTGCACGTGACAAACAGTAGTGTATCCACCTTATCCGCTGCGAAGACAAGGAAAATTTTCCAAAGTGCAGAGAAGCCCGCACCCCGTTATTCTTCGGGTAGCAAAGAAAGAAAAATGGCGGCAATTTCTTCTTTCCCGTCCTCTTTGTCCTGTCGGACTTGCAGAGGTTCCTCAACCCTGCCGTGCTTCCCCTCCTTCCCTTCCCTCTCCACTCCTCCCTTTCCCTCGTTCCCGTCGCTCAATCTCCGACGAACCGAGAGGAGGAAGCCACTCCCCGTCATCGGAAGCGCCGTAGCTGCTGTTGCCGATGAGGAGACCCTAATCCCGGTGGAAGAAGAGGGTAAGGAAAGCCCTCCGTCCGACGATCCCGTATCCGTCCCCGTCTCCCCCTCCGACATGCTTACCATGCTCTTCAAGGCACGCTCCGTTGCTTCCCTCCCTCTCCACTGCTTCGTTAGTGTACTCGTGTTAAGATCTCTCTCACAGTCTCGTTGCTTTCGAATTTTGGTGTGAAGGCAGAAGGCATGATGGATGAATCGGCGGTGCCTACTGTGTCCAAGACCTTGCAGGTTGTTTGGTACCTGACCCTATTTTCTGGAATCTCGTTTTGGCATTTTTTCAAACACCTTAACGCCAATCCTTCTCTCGCTGTTCTTTGCAGGAAACAGAGGGTGTCAGTGATTTGAAGGTTCAAATAGCTGAGGGCATCGCGACCGTTGAGGTATGTTCGCCTTCGTTCGATACCTATCTGTCATCTGAATTTATGATATCATCATTCACACAATAGGGTATCCCATTGGCTATGAGATTTATTGAGGCGAGTTTAATTGGTTTTTGTTTATGTTGGTTGATATAGCTTAGTGTATCTTCATATAAAGTTCATCAATAATTTGTTAGCCACTAATTGAGGGGGGTACATACCATGAGGGCCGTAAATTATGGCATCCTCACGTCCACCGACTTCTTAATCCTTGTTAAATGGGCGCTAGAGATGGTCGATACAAGTAACAAGATCCACATCAACACTTGCTTCTGACGAAAACTCTTTGCCAGAGAGAAGGTTGAGGTTTACCTAAGAATCCATTTAGTTTCATGTCAATGCTCTTTTTCTAGCATTCGACAAATATCTACTAGTAAATCATATGAGATACTAGGCCTACTTCATGCTATAATGTGAGATACATAGGTTACTTGTTGCACTTGCTTACTCCACACAAGCCACATGGCCTTTTCCCTTCAATTATATGGTAAAATTAAGAAAATCAGCTGATATTCGTGGTAGCAGAAGTATTAACCGGCTGTTAAAAGCATACTCACCACTTCAATATTCTAACGATTTAGCTCATTTGAGAAACTGCAATTGCACACCTTTTATGTTGTGTACCTCCACACCACGGTTATTCTTTGCGTCACCTAGGTCTTTCTATGTAGAACTCTTTCCTACATTGAAATATCAACAAATTAATTCAGTATTTATTCTTTGTAGAAATCGACATATCAACATCTGGTCTATACCCAGAGACGGAACTACAGATAGACCAAGGGGGGCCATGCCCCCCCCCCCCCCCCCCCCCCCCCCCCCCTTAAATTTTGGGTTGGGTAAAGCTTAGCTCAAAAATACTTAACCCCCCTATAGTTTAAAAACTACATTTTGCCCCCTTCAATTCAGTTTTAATCAGATACAAAATTATCAAATGAGAAAATAAGTAGTTGACAAAAGGGGGGGTATTGTGCTAACATTTCAAACTTTAAGATGCAATTTGGAACAAAATAAATTACAGACATGTTAAGTGTTTTTAAGCTAAACTTCAGGGGGGCAAAGCGTAATTTATCATTTTGAATTTCTCTCTCTCTCTCTCTCTCTCTCATGCCCTCCCCCTAAGATGAACTTTTTTCATTGAATTGTTGAAAAGAAATTGGTTCATGCTTTGGCCCCCCCCAAGATGAAATCCTGGTTCAGTCCTTGTCTAAACCCTACTTATTGCATGTGGCCATTCAAAATCAAAAGGGAGTCAAAGTTCATATACCAATGTTTATATGCTTCAAATAACATATTACATGTTTAGGATTGCTATTCCGGGGCTAGAATTGATTTTGGATTCCACGGTAATCAGGTTCTTCCGTTCTTGCTAAATCATTGTTTGGATGCATTTCCAGAATCCGATTCCTGCAGAAGCCAGAATCTGATTCCTGCAGAAGCCAGAATCTAATCCAAGCTTCCAAATCGAATTCCTGCTGAAGCTTCAAAGGGTCGCTTTCTAATTTTCGCTCTCATAGGAGTTTGATTATGCCAGTAGTAAATATCTTATTTGCCCCTCAATTATAGTGATCGAATCAAATTGTTCTACCTTCTTTGTTATTCAATTGTTCTCATTTGATCAACTGACTGAGCGCCTACACAAAGACCATCACATTATTGAAGACCGACCGTCCACCCCTCTCCTCACTCGGCCAGGACCAGGCGACCATTCACTGACCTACCAACCGTTCTCCATGGTGGTGCACTCTCTCTCTCTCTCTCTCTCTCTCTCTCTCTCTCTCTCTGGATTTCTCTCTCTATCTGTGTTTAGCTCTATTTCTATCCTTTGACCACTATAGCATCACTTGGGAACCCTAATTCCAAATTTTCCTATTTAAAACCCTACTTCCTAATTCAAACCCCAGTTCCCAATTCAAAACCCTAATTTCCAAATTTGAAAACATAATTACCCATTCGAAACTCTAGTTTCCAATTCAAAACTTGTAGTTCCTATATTCTTGATGAATTTCTCTCGCGATCCTCTTGATACAATTTTCCATATGATCGCACAGCATATCTGGTGTTTCAAGATCCAATTCTCCTCCTATACAAATATTCTTCAAAGAGTCACACATTCTTCCCCTTTAAATTCCATCAACTTTTCTTGGCTAGTTTTGTTTTTTCCTTCTTACTCCTAATATACTCATCCATAAGTATTAACGTTTGTTTTGTGATCGGACTTTCTTCGGGTATCACCTTACAATCTTTGCTTGTGGGTCTCTTATATTCTTAGGACAGAGTATTCTATCTATAATATATTTGATCTACTTTTGGAAGTAACGAATTACTCACAATTGCATTCCTATCTTCAAACCTCCAATTCAATCACCACCTAAATCCTCTCTCTCGTTGCAATTCCATTCACTAATCTATACATCACTTTTGAAGAATGCTTCTTTACCCTTTCATCCCATCATATTTGTGTTATGTGCACTAATTGCATTTATAATGTCCTCACTTGGAACAAAATGTGTAGCAAATAATTTATCACTTATCCTTTTAACATCGATATTTTATCCTTCTTATCTGTATCCACCAATAGTCATACTCCATTTCCATTATTATCCTTCTCTACATATATAAGCTTGTAGTCATTACCAATGTTCTAGAATTTTCTCCTTTCTAGTAAGCGTGTAATATTAACTATCATCATATCCGCCAATGCTACAATTTTTATTTAAAATCCCAACACTCTATGTGGCAAATCTAATCTTCTCTCTCTCATGGGACTAACTAAACTCGTTTCTTATCACTTTAATGAGTCACCATAGAAACACTCCTCTTTTAAAGGACATTGTTGCCCCATTCAACACTTTGTATATTTCTCACCATAGTTAGTCTTTTTTGTGATGCATCATCTATAGGGTCTGTCCTAGCCAACCCTCCCCATTTCTCAACAATTTTGTTAGATTGTTGTTCTCTCTGTCTCTGACAGGGGATTCCCTTAAAATTCCTTGCTCATCACTTGTTATAATCAGGTTATGTTGTGGTTTGTAGCTTAAAACAAGGAACGTCCTAGCATTAATGAGTATTGAATTAAGATCCATATCATTGTTTGAGCTTGTTTTTTACGATTGGTTGTTAACTTAACATCAACCGTCAACCTTTTTCATACGGACTTAGGATTGACATTAGCTATTTTACTCAATGTGGCATCCTTATACTTCTATGCTCTGGCTCATAAGATAACATTTCATGAGCATAATGTGCGTGAAGGTAGGTCTCATGATATTAAAGGACAACTCCTATGTGCTTGTTAATACTTGCTACCTTGCTTGATCAGTGGTGTGCTTTGTCGTGCTAATTAAGGGGTTAGGGGTGGGTTTGGGATTTAAATTTGAAAACGGTTGGGTTTGGGTCGGGTACTCGGGTTTTGTCCCAACCCGTTCCGACCCGGATGTGATAATACATAATATTTACTGAATTTTGGATATTTTAATGATTATTTATCATGGGCTTTTCTTTTAGGGGCAATGTGATTTTTGAATCGATAGTTATCGTTCTTCATATATTGCATCGTTGTGAGTATTTGATAGCATCGTGTACTATTAGTATGTGCTTTATTCATAATAGGCCATTGCTAAAAACTAGATGAGAGATTGAGGGGTGATGTAGTATCATCAACTCGCCCCGATCCGGTCAGCAAAGCATAATCGGGGCGGTGCGGGTACGAGTTTTCCATGTACTATTTCGGACTGGCTTGGGAATTTCCTCCAGAACTTGACGTGCGTTTGGGACGGGTATAGGGGTAGATTAAATTTAACGGGACCTAACCCAAACCCAACCCGATACCATTCCCATTCTCCATACAACTATTCCACAAGATCGTCCAATGTAACAACTCAGGCTTCGTCCAACGTAATTTCCTCCTCAAAGTCATCTTAAATGCTCACATCTATTGAAGAGACACAAGGCCCAAATACCATTCATGCAGCGAATAAGAGTCTCATTCCCTCTCTAGCCGGATCTCTCACATGGATGAGCCTTCTAGACTACCCTCAATAAGAATTCTCTAATCCGTCTCCACGCAAAAAACGGAAAATAGAACAATAAAAGTTGATATATCTCAACAAGGTCATCGACTTATATGCACCTCATCTATAAGCAGATGTTGCACTTCTTATAACATAGAGAGCCTACATATGATGTTAGTAGGGTCCATCTGCACTTCTTTGTGTACCACAAGGCCATGTTGCAATAAGATTTCTCACTCTTCCCATATCCAAGAAATGGCCGGGTGGTCCTTGTATTGTAACATCCGCCCCAAACACACAAGATATTGTCCGCTTTGCCCGTGCCCGCACGAGAACTTCCTAGGGAGGTCACCCATCTTGGTACTACTCTCGCCCGAGCACGCTTAACTACGGAGTTCTTACAAAATCTGTAGCGGCGCACGATTTTAAAACGCGTCTTCTATATTTGGGAGGAGAAATTATATAAGTAGCTCAGGATCTCCTTTTCTCCAGGCGATGTGGGGCTAACTCGTGGTCTTGTACACCTCACCTCACCTCATCCATCTTGGCATTCCCGCCTCAGGAGTCTTGGCTCTTGGCTCTTGGCCTATTGGATCTTGGTCGTCACATGTATACCATGGCATGATGGCACAATATTTTTGTAGTCGGGAATACAACCACAGATTTACATAATTGCCACTAGAGATAATGTAGACACCGTAGTTGCATGTTGCCATTTTCATTTTATGCTACACCCTATCCTTTCTCATCACGACGTTATTCGAAAGGTGGAAGAATTTTTCAGGGAACTGTCATCGAAATGAACCAAGGTGTTGGTTTGCAACCTGGCATTTCTGTTTGTCATAGCACCCTACCATTTCTCCTCATCCGAGCATTGGGCTTCGGCATACCGACCAAGTGGGAGACATCTGTCTTTAGCATGGATGGTGGTGTCCAATGCAACTTGTTTGTAGGGAAAGTCGGGAAAAGTCCAATTTCCTTGAAGAACTATGCACACTTGTTGTGTTAAGTATAATAGAGAATTAAAGAGAGGGTAAAAAATATTTCGACAGATTATGATCCTGCTCGCACTTTTTTCATCTGAAAATTAATGGTTGTAGATCCATTTGGTTAGGACATGATCGCAATTTTTTTTTTTTGTGCTCATTATGGCTTGCTATGAATTTGTAAAGAAATTGTTTGTTTTTTCTTGCCATAGCTTCTAACAAATGAATCCTTCTTTGTTTCAGTTAACAAAACAGACAACCGTGCAAGCAACAGGGGTGGCTTCCAGTTTGGTTGAGACCATACAAGGATTGGGCTTCAGGTTGCAAACCCTAAATTTGAGTTTCGAGGACGAAGAGGATGCCGCCAAGTAGGTCTTTACGGTGATGGGCCATTTTCCGTTGATGGTTAGTTATCAGCTGAACCGCAGGCCGGTCATCGCTGGTACCTCAGCCGTCTGTGTTCGTTGCAATGATCTGTAATTCTGAGTTTTGTGAAAACCAAGTAATGTGCATTCATGTATACATACTCTCTGTATCATGTTTATTTAACTCAAGCAAATGGAAATCAATTCAATTCCAGATAGTTTGAAGAACCTTTCAAACTATTTACGAAGAGCCTAAACGAGACCGAAAGGGAATTGGGCTGAACCTCTTTTCGTAATTGAGCTTCAAATCAGAGCTTAATCACGGTGTGCTAACTTGGAAATAAAGGAGTAAATTTAGTCGATACTTGGCCGCCTTAGAGCATGTACAGCCGCATCCTCAAATGTACTTGTCCCACCACCATTGAGGAGAATCCCTCAAAAAAACCCTTCCAGTGGACTCCTCAATGGTGGGGTGGGTCAACCGGTACCCAAACTCCTCAACCTCCTTCTCAACTCCTCAACGTTGGTGAGGAGAATTCCTCCTCAATGTGCACACGAGAGTGGATTTGTCCTTACAAATCGTAGTTGTACGGTGCCGATCGTGTGGTCCACTGGATATGTTGAGGGTTAAATTGTAAAAGAGAATTTTGAGGAGACCATTGGAGACTCACATCTACCTCCCCTCCTCAAAAGTGACAGGGTGACGTGGCATACAAATCCTCCTCAACCATACTTTTGAGGAGACCCATTTTGAGGAAGCCGCTGTAGGTGCTCTTAGAGGCTTAGTTGATCCAAGGTAACATGTGCATAGAGGCTTAGAGGCTTAGTTGATCTAAGGTAATTCATCTATACCAACATGTGTAGCAACCGAATTGATATTATGCTACAATAAAATCACTGTAATTACTACAATGAAATCATTGTAGCAATTATTGAACAAACCTATTGATTCTGTGTTGCTCAAGAGCTAATGGAATGATATTTTTGTTATTTGATAGGTGTTAAAATAGTCAGCAAAGGTTTAATGAAAAAGCATCTTTTAAGAAGGGGTTTGAGCTCAAGCGAACACATTGTTAGGACCGGAGCTTAAAGTATCTCCTAAAAAGAGGTTTTCACTAAGTCCCCGAATTAAAAACCCTACTCGACCCTGCCTCTTTCTCAACCTCATCACCCTTTGGCCGCAACCCCCCCCCCCCCCCCCCTATTGTACCCCCGCCGAAACTGTAACATCCGTCCCAAACACACAAGATTTTGTCCGCTTTGCCCGTGCCCGCACGAGAACTTCTCAGGGAGGTCACCCATCCTAGTACTGCTCTCGCCCGAGCACGCTTAACTCGGTTTTAAAACGCGTCTTCTATATTTGGAAGGGGAAATTATATAAGTAGCTCAGGATCTCATTCTCTCCAGACAATGTGAGGCTAACTCATGGACTTGTACACCTCACCTCACCTCATCCATATTGGCATCCCAGCCTCAGGAGTCTTGGCTCTTGGCTATTGGCATATTGGATCTTGGTCGTCACAATCCACCCCCCTTAGGGCTACACGTCCTCGTGTAGGGCTAGACCCCCCCATCCCGAGGAGAATCGGCTCTGATACCATTTTGTAACATCCGTCCCAAACGCACAAGATTTTGTCCGCTTTGTCCGTGCCCGCACGAAAACTTCCCAGGGTGGTCACCCATCCTAGTACTACTCTCGGGCGAGAGTAGTACTAGGATGGGTGACCACCCTGGGAAGTTCTCGTGCGGGCACGGACTTATCCGTAGTTAAGCGTGCTCGGGCGAGAGTAGTACTAGGATGGGTGACCACCCTGGGAAGTTCTCGTGTGGGCACGGACAAAGCGGACAAAATCTTATGCGTTTGGGATGGATGTTACAAAATGATATCAGAGCCGGTTCTCCTCGGGATGGGGGGGGGTCTAGCCCTACACGAGGACGTGTAGCCCTAAGGGGGGTGGATTGTGACGACCAAGATCTAATAGGCCAATAGCCAAGAGCCAAGACTCCTGAGGTTGGGATGCCAAGAAGGATGAGTTGAGGTGAGGTGTACAAGTCCATGAGTTAGCCCCACATCGTCTGGAGAGAATGAGATCATGAGCTACTTATATAATTTCCCCTCCCAAACATAGAAGACGCGTTTTAAAATCATGCGCCGCTACGGATTTCGTAAGAACTCCGTAGTTAAGCGTGCTCGGGCAAGAGCAGTACTAGGATGGGTGACCTCCCTGGGAAGTTCTCGTGCGGGCACGGGCAAAACGGACAAAATCTTGTGTGTTTGGGGCGGATGTTACAAAATGGTAACAGGGCCGGTTCTCCTCGGGATGGGGGGGTCTAACCCTACACGAGGACGTGTAGCCCTAAGGGGGGTGGATTGTGACGACCAAGATCCAAGATCCAAGACTCCTGAGGCTGGGATTAGGGGTGGGACTTGGGCGGGTTGGGCGGGTTGAAGGGTCTACCCATGCCCAACCCGACTTGCACAAACCTTTGCCTGTTTTGCCCGTGGAACCTGGGGAACCCGTGGAAGCCCAACCCGTGCTTGCCCATTCTAGTTCCTCGGGTTGCTCGGGTTACCCAATTTACAAAATAATAACCGGGTTGAGCAGGTTGCCCAATCAGAAATGCTTGTGCACATAAATAGATGGAAAAAAATCCAAGATATTTTTGAATTGAATAAAAAAAAATCTTTGATTTGCATAACAAAAACATAAAGTCCAACCCATATCCTCACATATTGCGGACGAATTCTTAGCATTCAACATAAAATAGGTGGTCTTTGATTTCCATAAAAAAAACTATCAAAGCATTCAACCTTAGTGTGTCACTTCCTCGGGCTCGTCGGGTTCCTCGGGTTGGGGAGATCGGTGCCCAAACCCGTCCAAATTGAAATCGGGTTGATCTTTTTTTGTCCAAACCCGTCCAAGTTTTTAACCAGCTTTGCCCATGTTTGTCCATTGTTCGGGTTGGGCGGGTCGGGTTCGGGTCAGACCCGCCCAAGTCCCACCCCTTGCTGGGATGCCAAGATGGATGAGGTGAGGTAAGGTGAGGTGAGGTGTACAAGGCCAAGAATTAGTCCCACATCGTCTGGAGAGAAGGAGATCCTGAGTTACTTATATAATTTTCCCTCCCAAACATAGAAGACGCGTTTTAAAATCGTGCACCGCTACGGATTTCGTAAGAACTCCATAGTTAAGCGTGCTCGGGCGAGAGAGTAGTACCAGGATGGGTGACCACGCTGGGAAGTTCTTATGCGGGCACAAGCAAAGCGGACAATATCTTGTGTGTTTGGGGCGGATGTACAGAAACCCTAAATCAAAAGAAAAAAAACATGTTAGTGGCTGCCCAACGACAGTGTCGGTGGGTAGCCATAGATATGACCATATCGGCAGGGTAGGCATCGACATCACCATCATTGATATTGATATGGTCATATCGGTGGCTACCCACCGACACTGTTGGTGGGCAGTTGCCGACACCGTTTTAGATGTCTTGGAGGGGGTAAGACGAGGAAGGAGGAGGAGTGGCGACGACGGTCTGCACGACTCCAACGAGCAGAGGAGAAAGTAGAACCATGTGATCATAGGAGAGGGTGCTAGAGCAAAGGCTCAAAGAGATCGGGAGATCGAAATAGGAGAGATAACACTTGCTATTTATTAATTTTATAATCTTGTTATTATAACATCAACAGTCAGGATTTTACAAATAAGCACAATGATCTTGAGGGAAAGTTTGCTTGATGGTATCCGGGAGTCGAACATGAAACTTCCCCACCATGAGAGAGAGAGAGAGAGTACCAGTGGTTGGAGGTGACAGTCGTGTGTCTATGTGTGTTTGGAGAGGGGTGCCCAATAAGTTAGGTGGGCTCAAATAGAATTATCTTACAGAGAGAGAGAGAGAGGGGGAGAGTGTGTGTAAGTGAGTATGGAAGAAGAGTTTGCAGCGGGGAAGGCCACCAGCGGAGCGGGCCCACCCAAGGGAGACGGGGATTTGGAACGAGGGCCGGACGGACGTTGGGGCCCGAGGGCATGGGAGCTGCTGGAGAGGGTGCGGGCGCGGGCCCCGTTGGTGCAGTGCATCACCAACCTGGTGTCCATGGACCTGATGGCCAACGCCCTCCTGGCGGCCGGCGCCTCCCCGGCCATGGTCCACTCCCTCCGCGAGATCCCCGACTTCACCCCCCAGGCCGCCGCCCTCTGCATAAACGTCGGCACCCTCTCCGACGACTGGCTCCCCTCCATGCGGGCCGCCGCTTCCACCGCCGCCCGGGCCGGCCGCCCCTGGGTCCTCGACCCCGTCGCAGTCTCCGCCTCCGGATTCCGCATGCAGGCATGCCTCGGCCTCCTCGAGCTCCGCCCCACCGTAATCCGAGGGAACGCCTCCGAGATCCTATCTCTCTCCTCCGCCTCCCGGATAACCAACGGCAAGGTAGATCTTCATCTTCGGGGCTGTTTGGTTAGCGGGATTGCCTCTAGGCGATCAATTCTATTTCCACGGAATCCATTGCCACGGCCTGGAAATGGAATCAGATTGCCGTTGTTGTTTGGTGCGCCCAGGAAATGAGAGGGGAGGTGCGGGGGGGGGGGGGGGGGGGGGGGGATTCTGAAAAGTAGAGATCCAAAAAGTTACCATGTCATCTTCCGGGAAAACCCCGAGGGCTGAATTCATTTCCCCCCAACCTTGAGAGGAATTGATGGCCGTCCACATTTCCCCCAATGCAGAATTCTTCTTCCCTCGGCAACGATTTTGTCCTCAATTCTGCGAACCAAACACCCCCCAATGATGGAATTCTATTCCAATTAAGCGGAAATGGCCTCAATTCTGCAGAAACAGCCCCTTCACTCTTTGACTTGTCTCTTAATTCATTGATAAATAAAACCAAACCCTAGGTTTTACCTCTGATATAAATTATTAGTGCCGACTTCGATATGGTTCATCTAATCATCAACATTTCAATTCTCCATATGTTGATGAGATTTGATGACCTCTGCTGCTCATAGTATAGCTGAACATATCTTTGTAGCAATTAGTGTAGACAATATCCAAAGATGCTGCCATTCCGTAAAATCCGAACGAAATTGAGAGGCTTGACAAATTTTGAGACCTAATGATTTATGTTAATAGGGTTGAATGTTTATTGAAAATGATGTGCTCACTATTGGCGTCGAATCTCGACGATCCAAGTTATCAACTTCGATCTGGATCCAATCTGTCGGTAATGCTAGCTATTGACTTGGATTGTTGGCCAAATATCAAGGATGGCTTGTATTATGAAACATGAGGGGGTATAGACCATTAGACCCTTTGTTGATTCGATGCCCCGGCCCCCAGGCCCTCGACAGCCGTTGACCCATTTACTTAAGGGTCGATAAGCCTCAGGGAAGATGAGCTCATGGTTTCTGGAGAAAGGCAGATGCCTTTCGAGAACTAGGGTTGAGGGCAGGGATATCTTGTAGAAGTGAGTTGGAATTTAGTCCTAAGGAATGATCATGATGATGGATGGGAAGAAAAGGGTTAATGTTTCTCCTTACTGGAGAGAAGAAGGTGATCTGGTTTAACCGGAGAAGGCATTGGCGCTCAAAGCTCCCTATGGAGGAGTATTTGATGCCAGTGAGAGTTGGAAGTTGATGGAGATTTTTCGCTAAGAGGGGGCGACAAAAAAACACTATTTTTTGGTGGTTGGTTGATCGATATGTGAAGATATAGTGGAAGCTAGTAGGGTTATGGAACTTCTGCACTTGTTAAAGGTGCTGTTCTAGCTGCACCAAACTTTAGAAGGAATTGGTTAGGATTGGTTTGCTGTAATCGTAATCTTTAGGGTCCTTTAAGCTTTCAATTTTTAGTAAGTTATTTATAAACAAGACAGAGTTTCGGAGGAATTTGAATTAGAAATGTGTTAGCTTCTTTAAATGTGGTCCAATTGCAATCTCTCTGGTGAAACATTAATTATGATGTGCCATAGTTCAACGTTTGATGTGCGATCGCACAACTCAACATATCTAACACGCGATCTAGTGT